>JAJEKB010021337.1:1143567-1211389 GCA_022393335.1 Macrotrachela quadricornifera
CATCACAGACCGTGACCGACAGCTAAAAGTAGCATCACAGACCGTGATCGACGGGGGTCAAAGGTCACCGAGTACATTTTGGTAGTAGCAGACCATCACAGACCGTGACCGACACCACAGCTAAAGAACACCGTCACAGACTGTGACCGACAGCCAAAAGTAGCGTCACAGTCCGTGGCCGACAGTGAAAACAGTTATATCGTGTTTCACATTTTAATCCCGTAGGGATTGCGCTGAAAGCTTTTTCATTGAAGTCAATAGCGCAACCCCTCAAAACAGATGTTTTTATTTTATTTTTTCTGATATATTTTTAGTTTTCGGAACTCAACTTGTTATTAATGATTAATATGATATACGATATAATGAAGCTTGTACTTTCTTCCTATATATTGATTATCGAAAGAAAAGCAATGTGTAATATTCTTTACCAAGAATTTGTTTGATACACATTGTATTGAAACCAGTATTTTATCCAGAGGGGCCCGGAGGAAACGTGCTTCATCGAAAATAAGGTTCGCTCCCTCGAGACTTGTGATCATTACACTACGAACAGATGGCTACTCCTCCCGAAAATGATTTTCGTTTCCTTAGAATTTCAATCCGTTCCTTCGGAGATAAAAACCTAGATATAAGACTGATTGAAACCATCTATTTTCATCTGTGTATGTCATTTCTTCTAAAATTGAGTACAATATGAGAAACAAACTACAATTTAAAAACGAACAAATAATTTTTGAACTTACTCTATAAATTTAACAAGATATTTTCAAAAGAAAAATTTTCAGTGTAACTTCTACAAATAGATATTTCATTTATGAATACAAACAATTATGGGTTTAAAAAATATCGACATATCTCTCAGGGTCTGTGAGGAAAGTTGAATCAGATAATGTTTACATATCTCTCTATATAATTTCTTCAACATTCCAACTAACAAACGCATGTTGCAGAAAAATAGTTTTAGATATCAGTCTAAAAAAAATAAGAATTATCAGTTCTTATGATGAATATTTGAAGTCATCACGATGTATTCTTCGCAATATGATTTTCAAATATATTCTTTCCTCTTTCAGGTCATTCTACTCAATTTAATCTCATATTGATCAATATAAAGCAATTCTTGTCTACAATTAATCTCTTTAAGCAAGAAAGCACGACAATTGAAACACCAAATAGGCAGAAAATAGCTCTTGTAGCAAGTCGCATTTATCCTATAGTTCTCGTTTTTTCTGTGGTTGTTCTTGCACTTTTTAATAGCTTGAAACAAGTGGTAAATCCTGTTTCGATACAAATATCTTCGATCACTATGTTCGAAAAGATGCATGCCATATACTCATCCAGCTTGTCATGTCCATGCCAAAATATCTCTATGCCGTATAGCACCTTTATTTCTGTGCTACCGACTTATCATCAGGTATGTCATATAACGAAATTGACATGAACTCAATCGTCTTTGAAAGCATAGGATTTTCACGCACCATATTTCTTAGGAGAACCTTACTCAGCCAAACAATATCAAAGAGTTGTCTGTGTGAGCGTGGAAAGAGAAAAACTTTAGGACTTAATCAGATTTGAATTTAGAACTGATCAAACATCTAGTTCTTCTCAAGTTTCTAGAAATTATTTCTCAAAGTATTTCAAATTCTGAACTTATGTCTGCATCTGTCTTGTTTATAGTTGAATATTTGCCTACTCATTTTTAATTTTGTCAAACCAAAATCCAGTAGATCTTTAATATTTAATTTTAGGCAGTTGAAATACACACTAATTCTTCTTCACCGTTATATAACCACTACATTATTTCAATAATTGTGTTTCTTAAATTTCTTTTAAACTTCTAATATATGTGTCAGGCAAAATTAGAATTTAGGCAGAATTAAACTTAAAGTTTAAATTTTTTATTATATTCAGTTTAGTTTTGAATCAAAATAAAACAAATAGCTATTTAAATTTTTAGTTTATGTTAAAGATTTAACAGATTTTAAAATGAAATTTATATATGATTATTTGAAGTAGATTTTATTCAATAGATATTGATTTGTATTTAGGAAGATATAGAGTTCGCAAATTGTATTCAGTAGAAATCGAATGAAGTTTAGGAAGATGTAGAGTTCGCTAGCTTTTTTCTATTAATATTGATTTGTATTTCGGAAGATATAGAGTTCGCAAGTTGTGTTCAATAGAAATCGAATGAAATCTAGAAAGATGTAGAGTTCGCTAGCTTTCTTCAATTGAAATTGACTTGTATTTAGGAAGATGTAGAGTTCGCTAGTTTTTTTTCTATTGAAATTGACTTGTTTTAAGAAGATGTAGAGTTCGCTAGCTTTCTTCTATTAAAATTGACTTATATTTAGGAAGATGCAGCGTGCGCGAACGTTTTTTATTAAACTTTTGAGGAATCCAAACACACTTTTTAAATTGTTCTGAGAGAAAAAAGGCATCCGAAAAATAAGAGAGAAAGAAATAGGAGGATAGAGTTTTTAAGTTAAGATTATTAATTTTATTTTAATAACATTGTGAATCGACATTTCTCACACTTGAAGGATCCACACACGTGTTTTCAGTATATTTTGAATTTAATTAAGAAATTAATCTGATGTACTCAAATGATAGTTAAATTTTGCCTTGACTTAATAAAAATAGATAATGATCAGTTGATTGGAGCATAACTGCTTCAATTACTCAGTCAGTAAAATACTCTCGACCGAAAAAAAAGGAGAAGGAGGATGGATTTTTATGGTTGGTCGTAGTAGCTGTTCATTTTAACAACCCTAATTGGACGATAAACTATATAAGCGTTTGCCATGTCTTCCAAAGTGCGTTCAACATAAATATAGTCATACACATCGTACATGGCTTCATATGTTAGTACAAATTTATATTTTTTATCACATGGTAGGTTAGAAAGAACTGAAAAATTCTACAATTATTTTATTCTGTTTCGAAATAGTTGTTACAACCTACTCCTTAAAACTTATCTCGAGCAGGTGATTGAAAAAGGATGAAAATTTGTAGATTTATTTTCAGTTTATTTCAGATTAGCTTGTATAATCGAATCTTTATGATTTGTTCAGAGCAGGTGGTTGATAGACGAGCAGATATTGCGGAAATGTTTTTAATCTGATTCAAACTAGTTTTTATAGCGGAGCTTCTACCATGTAGCTAAAGCAGAGGTTGGAAAAAAAAGGAAGAGAAATTGTATAATTATGTCCAATCAGTTTTAAATTAGACTCTGAACTTAATGTTTGTGAAAGATTGTTTATTATTGAACTATATCGAAAGAAATCTGCACATAGAGATGTTTTGTGTATTGTGTCTAACTGAACTATGTTTGTGAATTTCTGTCTAAAAGAACTATTTCAAATTGTTTATAGAATTGCATTCATAATCTAATTTATTTTTTTAATATCTCGAGGATTCAATCCCAACTGAATTCTCATATCTGTGACACACAAACTCAACATACTTTCGATCAAATATATCGACCAAAACTACAATTTCCCGATTAATTTGATAATTTCGAAAAAATTGTCATTATATGTATGACGTCACTTCTTTGACAGGCCCCTATTATGGAGAGGTCTTCAGATATGGAGTATTTTTGATTTATGAATTTTAAGAGATAATCTTTTCAAATTATACGAACAAGTTGACAAAAAGTAGATTATTTTATTAATCTCTAGTGGAGTCTTAAAAAATACTTTTCTTGGACTCTGCTCGGTTTAAATTTTGAAAAACCAAAACCGTGTTTATCGTTAGTGTACACATCTAAATGAATTATTAAAAATTATTATTCTATCAATTTATTTAAAGAAATAATTATTTTTTTTTTCATAGCGAAAGTTAAAATTTATTTAAAAAGTCGCGCCTAATTGAAAACGAATTCTGCCTAAGTTTAATTTTGCCTAAAGTTCAATTCTGCCTGTGACATATATTTGTCTTTTCACTTGTTAGGTATGTTCGAGTGATTTTATCAAAGTAAACTGGACAACTTCATTGTATGGATATGGACCCATGGCAAACAGCTACTTACAACTTGATCGACCCTTACTGAGCAAACATCATCAAGTATTGGGAAAGTTGTGTGAAGATACAAAGCTGTTTGTAGATGATGCAATATCTACTTTTAATAAATCAGTATTAATTACTGCTTCAGTATTATCTCGAGCTGCTTTCGAATTGCAGACAACAGGAACCATCAATGGCTTTATTGAACGAACACCTAACTATTATCGACGTCTGCTCTTTTTTATCATTGAGCTATTACGCAATACTTTAGCGCCAACAGCATTTAATACTGATTGGCTGCTGGAGTTTACCGATTGGACACGAGGCTTTCTACTTCAAAGTGTACCACGTATGTTTTTCAATGGTACATGTAATTGTGTTACTTCAAGCACATGTCAAGAACCAATGCGGATTGGTCCATCCGATCTTGTGTTTCCTGGTCTTGTTGTTGGTTGTTGGCCTATTGATGGACTACGTATGTCAACACTTGAATGTTTTTATTCATCAAATTGTATCGAATCAATTATAAATTTCTTAAACTATTATACACAAATGGATGGATCACCACCAGTTGATTTTGTTCTACCTACAGTGCCAACATTAATTGTTACTCCTCTTAATAGCTCAATACCATCACGTTTTCCACCTAATATGACAATCGACAAAATTATCGACGAACTATTTATTGAGCAATGGTCCACTAAAAGTATTTATGAAAACTATTTTACTGCTTGTGCACCGAGTGTATGTCGATATGAGTATGTTTCACGTAACAGTATTCTTTATGTTACAACATTAATTCTGTCTCTATATGGTGGACTTACAATTGCACTGCGATTCATTGTCTAGAATGGGTCACGAATTTCTTACAAGATCAAAGCCCGCTTCATTAATCGTAATACTATAGTACAACCGTTCAATAGTGATAATACAGAAGTCAAAAATGAATAGTGTATTGATCTAACTATAATTATGAAACCAAATATATCTAATTCAAATAAAAATCTTTCTTGTGTTATATCTTTAATCATTGTATCAGAACTTATCATTATAATTAATCTCAATGTATCTTCTGCTTTTATGTAGTTTGCATGTCTATGTCTCTTTTTATGTTGTATACTTACATAAAAAATAAACTACAGAAAAAATTCTCAATCAATCTTATCAAATAAAGTTACATTACAGTACCATGTTTTGAATGTAATTGTATGGCTATGGTTTCATACTATGAGTATGTTTGCATTTCATCTTTTTCAAAAATATTATGTTCGTCGTCTTTTTGTCATTAGAATTTACCAACTTATTTGATGTAGGATGAATATGACCATTGTGATATGTAGGACTAATTGGTGCGTTTGTTGTGATGATTGATTTCATTACAGTTGGTTTAATTGAAATACAGTAAAACCTCTCTAATGTGAACACTATCGGGGCCCACCAAAAGTGTTCACTATACGTAGGTGTTCACTTTAAAGAAGTGAAGCACTATTTGCTGTGATATCCAGTAAGGACTTTATAAAAAATTCGTTTTTACATTAGTTTTACATGGAAATCTTGTTATATATTCACCTTTTCAATTATTTTCAAAAAAATCATGTAATACTGTTTGTCTTTTCGATTTAGAACTAATATAAATATCAGTTATTTGTGATTCAAGTTGATTGATGATTGGATGTAGTTGTGGATGTTGTGTTTATGCTAAAAAATGAAGTTTCCTTATCATTTCCATGATTTCCAATATTTTTGGTGGTGCTTTTGTGAATGGAATATCATTATCATCAGGTAATTCATCCTCATCCAACTCAGTAAGATCAGTAACTATGAGATGTTCACAGTCATCATACCATAAATTAAATGCAGGCATATCTTCATCCATATTAATGAAGTCATTTGCATTCATTCGTTCACCACCAATTGTGATATGTAACATAATAGATAAATGTTAAATAGATGAAGAAGAATTATTAGTCTAACTGTTTTTAATATAGAATTTGTTCTATATTTCACAATATATTGATATAATACATACGATTTATTATCACATATATTTATTTATTTTTTAAATATCATATAGACGATTAAAGCATACATTACAATAATAAATAATTGAAACAGAAAAAAAAATGACAACATCATATTTTTTAGTAATAATTAAACGAAATAAAGAATAATTTCTGACATGATTATTGTCTTTGACAAATACGAAATATTTTTAATTTGCTCGAATAAAATAAAATATTGAATTAACAACAAATACTAATAGAAAATAAAATTACAATTTAATCTTTTCATTTTTCAGTACTAATTTTTTTTTTCTTCAACTGATACATTTGAATTTGGAGAAATATTTATTTCCTTCAATTCTAATTATTACTCATTTATTAATAACACATTTTTCATTGATTATTGATCGTTGAATAACTAAATCTTTTTCAAGATGATCTTCATTTAAAAGTAATGAATCACGTATAGTTGTTCGTAATATTGATCGTGTAACAGTTCCATCAATTGTACATTCTGATGATATAAGACTATTTTCAAACTGAATTGTATATTTATTATTTGATGGACGAAATAAAAACATAATAACAAAGAGAATTATTGAAGATAAAACATGCCAAAAAGCATCATCAATCTAAATAAAAAAGAAAAACTAAATATCTTTTTTTTTTCCTACCCAAAATTCTCTCCAATTTGTAACACATTTTGTAAAAACATTTCTTTTTAATGAACATATCATAAATAATAAACTTGAAATAATAGAAAATAAAATTGTATTTTTAAAATGTCTATAAATATTTAATTTAATTAAATCTTTTTTTAAATACAATTGTCTTTTTGTTGCAACTAAACTAATAATTATCCAAAAATAAAAAATAAGTTCAATAATAAGTAATGCTATACGTGATATAAGTATTTTATCATTTGTTTCATCATTTTTTTTATTAAGTCTTAATATAGTTTCAGTTGTTGCTGTTATAAAAAAAAGTATACCCAAAACAAGAATTTTTTGTTTTAATGCTCCTAAACGCGGTTTAACTAAACCATAACCAATCGCAATAATAATACTAAGCATACGTAATACAGTACGTTTTAAACATGAAGATATTTCTGCAATTAGAATTATATAATAAACTTTATATCTAAATAAAAAAAAAATAAAAGATTTTTTTTATTAATTAAAATAAATCTTTACCCATTTCTATTTAATGTATCATATTCAATTAAAAATGCTAATTTTTCAATCATACTTATAAGTATAACACCACCAATCCAAATTTGTATTTTCAATAATTCTTTCCAATATAAAATACACCATAATAACCATAATATAACAAATAATGCATATATAATACACATAATACCATAAAAAATGAATGATGGATATTCATCAGCTGTAATATAACCTTTATATTTATTTTTATTGACACAATAACATCAATATCAAATGCAATATTATCTGCAGATGCTATTTCAGGTGAATAAATTTCAATAATATAATATCCATCATTCCATGTTAATAATGTTCTAGGATTTCAATGTATACTATTAATTAATGGTGAAGAGTTTTTATTTCTATTTAATTGTATTTGATTTTCTTCGAATTGTCTAGATTGTGTTATTAATATATCTGGTTTTTTAATATCTGAATATTCATTTATATATAAATGTGTACCAGAATAATCACAATCAGATTGTTGTGCTGTAAATGTACGTTGTTCCATTCCTTTCCATAGTTGTTCATAAAACATTAACCAAAAATTTTCTTGTGATTTTTTATCATTTTGTGTTGAATCTATGGATGTATCAGATTGTAATGGTAAACAATTAGTAATACGACCAATTCTACCATGTATTATTATTTTTGTATCTTTTATTGTTTGATCTAAATTATATAATTTTTTTTTAATTTGTTTACGTGTTACAGTTGTATTTAATGCTGGTTGACGACAAAGAATTTTTAATTCTATTTCAGTTTTATTTGTTAAAAATCGATCAACTATTGCTGGTGGTTCATTTAATGACCAAGACATTGTAATAATTCCATCAACAAGTGTTGATGATGAATAAATTACAAATGATGATAAGATTAATAAATTAATTAAAATAGAATTTTTCATTATTATTATAAATCTAGGAAAAGAAAAAAGTAAACAATTTTTATGTCTTGTTTCTAGAGTACGGCAGTTTCAGTTTTCGGTCTAATTTTTTTGTTTTTGGAACTGCGGTATCCTATTCCACAATATCAAGGAAAAAGATAGATGACGCTAGTAATTGTGAAAACAGTTCCAGTTTCTTAAACTATTCGAAATGATTTTTTATGGTTCTGCTCATGTAAACAAGAAACGCAAAATCGATGCATTGAAACGTGTTCAGACGCGGTTAGAAAAAGTTTATAAGCGCGTCTGAACGTAGTTTTATTATACAACGTATTTAAATGCAATAAGAAAAGATTTCGGGCTTATTTAGCTCAGTGGTGTATATGAATGACTTCTGATCACTAGTTCATCTATTCAAATCTGACCATCGTCACTCAAGATATAATTCAATCTATTTGCCAGGGCAGGCTAAGATCATCAAAAAAAATGTTGATGATAGCGGCTCAGTTTGAATCTGAGATGGATTCGATTATATTTTTCAAAATTTTTAGGTTTTCGGTTCCGTTTTTTTGGATCCACTGTACCCTACTTGTTTATATGCTTTATGTTAGTAATATAACGTATGATTATTGTATGTACAGGCGAATGAATAAGGAGGGAACGCAGAAGAAATCAAATCGGCCCATAGGAGTTTTCTCGGCCTACCCCTATTGAATCACATATTAATCAAAAGAATATGTTGAAACTGACGTTTTGACAGTCTTTTCATTAGTTATTTGGATTTATGACTAAAAATGAGATATTTTGTTAGTAGGTTTTTGTTTCGAAAACTCGATCAATAACTAATGAAAAGAGTGTTAAAACGTCAGTTTCAACATATTCTTTCGACTGATATATGATTCAGTAGGGGTAGGCTGAGAAAACTTCTATGAGTCGATTTGACTTCTTATGCGTCCCCTCGTTTTTATTGAATTATTTTAATGTAAAAATAGGAAAAAACAGTTGTTAAAATTTTTCAGGTCTGTTTTGGATTTGAATATGTAAAGCGCCCTCTATATAAAATACTTCACGTTTGTTGACTGGAGTTTCGAAAGTAGCGCTTTGACCAGATCAATGAACATTTATTTAGTCTTTTAATAGTTTTTTTTGTGTCAAAAATTCATGATCTCAACTTTAAAAAAGTATCTACCAATTGTATTATATTTACCATTGATTGAATGAGTCACCAGAGTCAGCTTATATACCACGGTTTGGTTTACACCTGATCTGTTAGATCCGTATTCACACTTAATCTTATAATATGTTTATTAATTTAATCAAACGAACCTCTCTCTCTACAAAAACAATCTGGCATTTAACCAGAACAATTCAACGGTTGAATTTTTCAACCATCTTATAATACAATGGAAAATTACCTGAGATATCACATCCAACAAGAAATACTATAGAGAAAAAAACAAGAAAACATATAAGGAAACATATCAGATAGAACGAAAGAAAAGAATCATCTATATGATAATAGTATATGTAAAGAAAGAGTGAGAAGGGATAAACATATATGGAAAAATCATTGTGGCATATTTAGATACATACCATAGCGTAATCTTCATTAGAAAAATAATGCGCATTAAATAATAAATAAAATTGATATGCATTTTCACTTATAAATTAATAGGCCAATAAAAAAAAAAGATGATGCCACTATAATGTAGGCCAAATGCATAAACACAAGTCACCTTTACAAATGAACATGCTGAATATTTTGTTTTTAAGAAATTGAAGAGGACTCAGTAAGAAATAGAATTCAGAAATGAATTTCTTTATTTTGCCATATAAATAAAATAATCAATATATTAGTTGATAGATGCTGCATTACGCACGAAATATAAAATTTCTTCGAACTACTTCAAACAATGGAACCAAATTGAATTGTAGGTGTTAATATATACAACATGTTCATGGAATGACTTTAATATATATATTTAAATCCGAAACGATAATTAAAAGAAATATATTGCAATGTTTATTTTAAAAAAAATAATTTAAAGGACACCGCTGTTTTTCAAAAACTTGTTCAAATTTAATGAAATTTTGGCTGTAAGTAGAACTAAATAAGATACATTCACTATATAATTTTCAGCTCGATATTCGTTGTCAAAGAGAAGTTATAGTGAAAATACCTTTGTATCAAATAGATGTTAAAATAGGAAAAAATTGGTTCTATATAGTTCTCAAAAAGATTAATCGATTTTTAGATTTCCTAATATAAAATAAACTGGATCATACGAAAATTGTTTGTTTTTTTACAAACTGTGTATTTCATTAATACCATCATATCTCTACAATGGAATGTTGCCGCAAGACCAAACTTTCATAAAAACTGTGTCTTAGTCTGGGTTACTATCACTATAAATTTGAAGAGAAACGGTTTTGTCCGAAGAAAATTGTGCTCATATCAAAGCCAAACGGCCATCGATAATTATTCAATTTTTGTTTAAAAAAGAGAAGTTTTTTTTAAATTTAAGATGAATATTTGTCAAGTTAAGAGTAAATTTAAAGTCTTTAAATTCATCAATAAATAGATGAGTATCTCCAACTACCTGAGCAATAGATCTAAACTTCAAATTCTTATAGAATATATTTTATTTCTCATTTCTCGGAAGATTGACTAGAATCTCAATTAGTCTCTTCAATTAATTAATTCTTAGTTACAAAGAATCTATTTTTTTTGTTAAAAATGATGTTCCAAATACTTGACGTCTGTTAAATATTCATAAGTAACGCATGTTTCTTCATGAGTTGCCTAATTTGAGTTCGAATATAAACGGCCCATGAGCTGCACTATATCAGCTCAAAAATAATCTTTTAAAAAATTGCATTATCTCTTCCTTATCGAAAAAGCAAAAGATAAAATTTCTTTTAATTATAAATTTATATTCAAGATACGCATCCCAGCGTGAAGATACCACGAAGGGCGATGAGCGTGGGGTGAGTGTTCAATGAAGGACATGTTGAACGCCGCGGTTTATTTTTCGCTGTTTTACTTAATTTGCATCGATGGTTGAATTGGAATTTTATATAGTTTTAGTTGAGACATTCATATAAATTTAACAAGGAAAGTAAAAGATAAAATTTGTAATTGTAAATTTTTAATTTTAAAATAATTTATCTTTTGCGTTCAATGTTTCAGTGTTGATTTCATTGGAAAATTTCATTTACAAATTGAAATTATGCATACTCTATAAATTGTCATGGTTTTCAGAATTTATTATTGTGCTGTGATTATTTTTGAACTTTACAGTAATTGTAAACAAGAATAATTTCCGTTTCGTGCTTCGTCAGTAACGAAAATTTAGGAAAATAGTTCATATGTGCGCATCATGGCAAAAATCCGACGAATCGGTGAATTAAGATCTTCAGTAGATGCATGTGTGTCTCTCTGTGCACTGCTATGCAAAGCTTTCATACACATTCTATTTTTCCTATTCAAAGAGGTGAAACCCAAAATTTGAGTTACATATTTCCAGTTTCAATTTTCACTTCTCAAGGTCCAATTCAATCGGCAATATAACTAGAAAAACGCACACCGCAGAGTGATAGCTGAGAGTGGCGGAGAACCAAAGCTGAATCATCACAGTCTACGTTGCAACGTCAGTTTGGAGTTCCATCAAATTTGAACTGGAGAGTAAACCTACAGATACTATGGTCGTCGATGGGGGATCGACGAAATCTAGATGAAAGCCAAAGCCCGCACGTGTCATCGACCCTCCTGAAAGTGTGTCGAAATTGGGTCTGATGCGAATGCCCACATGTGGCTTCGCACCACCCAAGAGCGTCATGAAATGGATACAGTAACCTGAGAGCATTCCGAATAGCGGATCACCAAAGGATAATACAGAAGCTTACAGAATCGTAAAACTATGGAACAAAATTAATGAACTAAGTTCAAAATCCGGAAGAGTAATCTTTGTTTCTGCACAAGATACTATCGAAATCGGTCACGTAATGAGTAGTATAATCGGGTTATGCACTTCTTATGGTTTGGCTTCTTATTGTTTTCTAGTGTTTATATTTCATGTTCCTACGATTTTTCATAGTATTAAATGAGTGGTGACACTTCGTATGAAAAAAAAGACAAATATTCCGAATCAAATACATAGAAACATATGCAGAAATATTTAATGAAAGTTTTTTTCTATATGATCATTCATTGATCTTGAATGCTCAGTTGTTTGAGATTGTGAAAATTTTGAAAATGTTTTACTAATTGATTTGTTACTTCACGAAAAGGAGTTTGAAGTACATCGCTGATTAGTTTATATATACGAACCACGAAGATGGGGTGTGTTTCCAAAATATTCGGGCACTAGAAATAAAAAGATTTTGATCGATGAATAAAACTGCTAGAATAATACATACTTCTGCTATCTGTAAATGAGGTGAAATGCTTTCGGGTAAGATTTTCACAATATCAAGTTTTTTTTATTGTCTATTGCAAATTTAAGTTCGTTAAATGGTACAGTGAACAGCCAAAATATACATTAACAAATTTCGATTGTAGCTTAAGTCCCCTACAAATTATAAACTAATTATATGAATTTTTGGCTATTTAGCTTAAAATTGTTTACTCTTTTCATTGATTTTCGAAGTGATATTAAACTGTAAAGGTGCCATTTATATTCGAACTCGAAACGGGCAGCTCATGGGTTTCATGCATTATTTTTAAGTAAAGAACAATGCTAAAACATAAAAGAAGACGATTGAATGCATTTATTTTATTGTATATGTGCAACAGAATGGAAATACATGTAAAATGTCACATCTACTTACCATTTTAATGTTCTATTGATGAATAGAAAGTATTCTCAATGTTCTTCATGACCTATTAAGCGTAATCATTAGCGCTTTAAGTTATTCATTAAAAATGAATGTAGAGAAAAGAGGAAAATAATTTCTGTCTTTGCGTGGCTGATAATTGTGCATATAAGTAAGATGCGTTGGATCTTCGCTCTTCTCTTACTGTTAATTTCTTGTTATATGGCAAACTGTGCTTGTCATCGATCTCATTGTAAGTTTCATTTTATGTTTATATAAAAATGAATGATTTTTATTAAATCAAGCTGGTCAATGTCCTGTTAAGAATAATAAAATCCGTTGTGGCATTGTTTGTCTAATTGAAAAAAAGCGAGAGATGTGTGCGAATGGTTCTTTGTGTTGCATGAAAGATAGTCAATGTTCACGGCATCAAAAGTGTTGTCCATCATTATGTGGATATGTTAATCATTGTGTAAATGCGACGAATGTGCACAATTAAATTCTTTCTATGCTAAACTCTTGTTTTGAAGAATAATCCTTTGGGGACGATTGGTTCCTTATGGGATTATGGTGATTCTCTGGTATTTTAAAACATAAAGATTGTTAAATGATATCAGTTTTTTTATTAAATGATTTATTAGGGACGTTCTTTGGTATAGTTTTGATTATTCTTTTTGCTGATAATCAATAGTGAATAATAAATCTAACACAGTCGGTTTTCAGGAAAAATTTTACTAGTCTAAAATTCGACAAGAAACATTCTTGTCTCTATAGGAATATGATAAGTTGGTTTTACACATGTTAAACTATATTACACTTTGAAAGAGTCTAAAGACGCATTTTCATAAAACTTTTTTTTTATAGAATAAAAATTCAGATTGATTTATTATGAAATATACAGAAAAAAAAAGAATTTTTTTGTTCGAAAAAAACCTCATCTCCAAAGGATTAATTTGACTTGGGTTTGAGGCACTTTTTCACTTAACTAGCCCACTTCTGATTGAGCATTTATGAAAGAAAAATCCTAGATTTATAACTACAATGGAATTCTAATTCAAGATATATGATCATAGGGTAAGTCCATGTGTTCAACTGAGTTCAAACTACGGCGCAACTGCGATAAAAAAATCGCACTTGTAACAGAAGACGCCCAGTCAATCTCAACATTTTCTAAATAAATAACAAATTAATAAATTAATAAAAATCAATAGATTAATAGAAATTAATAGACTATTAATGAAGTAATAAAAAACAATAATTTAATGATTGATTCATAATCAATTAATAATTCATCATTTAGTACACCATACTATTGATTTTATTTTTTAGAAAAAAATAAAGTATCTTTCTCATTGTAAAAAGTTAAAATGAGGTAGAATGCTTGTGACAGTTCCTTTTATACCCCCATGCGTCAGTGCAAACAACGACCACTGCGACACAGGTATCAAAAAAGTGGTGACATGGCAGATGACAAAATACTCAATAATATCTATTGTTGTATGATGAAACAAGAAACATTTATTAAAATTCAGCGATATTCTCGTATTTAGTCGAAAATAACGATGGTTTGATTAGCTTTTTTATGATAATATCTCGCTTAAATCAAATTGCTCTTCATTCACATTGTGCTTGTGCAGCTGAGGAAATCAATTGACAAGAATTGACGTATTATAAGTTGTATATGACACATGTGGTCGAATAATATAAACGACTGTTTTTCTTTTTCCATTTCTTGTTTTCAATCTCTTTCCATCATAATTTTATTTGACATATCTTAGAAAATTGAAATTTGAAGTTCTTAGCTACATAAAGCATTAATTTCTCTTTAAAATTTAAATAAATTTATTTTTGACAATACTTAAAGATTACATAAAAATTTGAAAATACATCATGTTTCAATGATTAAGATAAATCACAAACAAAAAGAAAAACAAACAATAATCAAGAAAAGAACTTGTAGATATGATAATAAATAAAATGAATTGATACAAACAAATATGATACGATAAAAAAAATCGGAGAATAATAGTTCATATTCATGTAGTTTTTATATGGAAAAAATCGGTTGAAATAAAAAATTAATCTTCACTATTCTCAATCTCTTTATTGATTGATTTTATGCTATAAAGCGTACATATTTTTCTCGATAAAGTTTTACTGCAGAATCTCCTTGATTTCCAGCTGCTTTTCTAAGAACTTCTTCGGTTACAAAATTAGTTAATAATTCAGCACCTTCACGAGAATGAATCTTCAGTGATTCACATCGTCCTCTTGTCTCTTTTGCAATTGTTTGAAAACTATCTTTTGCTAAATCAGTAAGATAAAATGCATGAACAGGAATGTTTTTACTTTTTAACTTTTTAAACTCATCGTCATAATATGTTGGTTTAGAAAATTTAGTCTTTTTCCAATAGGCTTCACCAAATCTCTCTCGCTTACCAGTCACATCATTTTTAGTATTCGGTGGAGCATCACCTATTAAAATAACTTGAGAAATTGAATCTCCTGTTTCACTTTCTTTAACAGCATGCCATAATCCTATTTCAATCGCTTCTCTTCCCCATCCACCCTCAGAAACAATTCTATCCATAAATGATCTTAAATGACTAGGTTTCGTTTCCCAGGAAGAAACTTCTAAAATCTTATTTTCTTTAGAATTATAATTTCGATAAACAGCGAATTGCATTGAAAATGAATCTTTAGATAATTTTTTTTCTTCTAAAATAGCTGAAGCACGTTCAAACATTGTACAGACTGTATCTTTAGCAGCAGACAATAAATTTGACATTGATCCTGTTGCATCCATAAGAAGAAGTGTACGTGAATTTACTGAAACTATATTTGCTCCATAATTTTGCTCAATTAAAAACCTTTTAACAATATCTATTTTTCCATCAGACAATGCATTTATAAAATTTCTAGAAGCTTGATGCTCATGTTTACATTGTCCAATGCCAATTTCTTTTGCAGCACTTTTGCTTTCATAAAGTATATTACGAGCATTATTCAAGGCGGTATAAAGAGTAGAACCTGTTATTTTTGGAATTTCTGTCTCCCAATTAGCACCAATAACCCATTCTAAATCACTATCTAATAAAATCATTCTATATGAACCTCTATCACCTTGTCGTGCTCCTCTTCCCATTATTTGATATTCTTCGGATAATTCTTCGGAAAAGAATGTTTGAAGTACATGAATACCACCATTAGCTAAGACCTGTTGATTTCGACATATGAAATCAGTTCCTCGTCCAAACGTTCGAGTTAATAATGTAACTTTACCTTCAGTTGCTGCACGTTTAATACATAATTCTCTCTCTTTACTTGAAACTTTTTCGGTTATAATTTGTACATTCTGTTTAATAGATGACAATTCTGAAGAATTGTAAACCCATGTCGCTAAAACCGGTCGAAAACCGTCGGTTAACCGCGGTTCACCATCCGGTTAACTGGGCGGTTAACCGTCCGGTTAACCGGAGTTAACCGCGATTTGTTCCGGTTTTCTTACTCAATATTTTTTCATTTTTAACTCAACAAATATTTTTTTAATCTTAGAAAATTGTCAGATTTGAGTCGAAATCACGCCTCCTTATATTTGTGAGCGTGCTGAATCCGCTGGTGCGAGCCACATCAGCTATTTTCGCTTAGTTTACGAGTTTGAATATTTATTAAAGATGGCGCCATAAAAAATAATCATTCGTCAGGCTATTAACCTATAATGACAACTGCAGCACATTCTTATAGAATATGTTGTAACATGTTATAAACGACTTTTTTAGGTAAAAATCAACGTTCTCATGACAGATAGTACTAATCTGATAGAAAACTCAATAAAAAAGTGACAAAAAAAGAGAAACCGATCCTAACCGACGGTTTTTTAATGAACCGCCGGTAACCGACGGTTTTGATGAAAAATAAGCGACATGGGAAATGTCATTAACTTTTCTTCTGATTGAAAAAATACAAGAATTGCACGTTTAGCATTACACATTATGTCAATTTCTCCACGAATTCTCATGAAATATTCGGATTTATTCACTGCTTCTACATCATTAGTAGAATTATAATTACGATTACTTTTTCCGAAAACTGATGGCATATATGTATTTTTCTGTATTGCATAAACCTTTTCTAAAATATTTTTTTCTGGCTGAGCAAGGGTTTTTAAAGTACCAGTAACTCCTGTTATATATGAAAATTCATGAGGCATTTCAGCATAAGAAAATGTTCCACAATTAATAATAATGCCTACATTTGTTTCTAAACTATTCTCACTAATAAAACCTTTTTCATTTTCGTAATAATATGCCCATATTGTATCATAACCACGCACCACATTTTCTGAAATGGATTCTCCTTCGATATAGACAATTTTATCATTTTGTACAAGATATGTTGATGGTTGAAACGACTTTAAAGAAGCTAATATATCTTTTATTGCTTCATCAAAAAGAAACATCCAATTACTGAATCGAATAGCACAATTTTGATATCCTGGCAAGGCTTTGACATCATTTAATGTACGTAGATTTCGATTTTTCCATAATGTATCTAATAAAATTTTTATCGATGAATCTTTTAAATATATTGCTGGTGTATACGTTCCACCATAATATTTTTCACTTAGAAAAACATCAACTTCATCAATTAATAATACTTTCTGTTGACTACGTGTTGTTGCTTGAACAACATCTATAATATTCTTATTATTGATAATCATATCACGAACTTTTTCTCGTATATTACATTTTTCATTCAAAAAGTTTTCGCATAATTTATTAAAAGTACCATATTGAATACGTTCATCGATTCCAAGTGCTTGAAATACTGGAGCAAAATCATTTTTATCTCTCATACTTAAATATTCACTATAACATGAACAATCAACATTAATTCCAACAAGAGCAAAAACACAAGCTGTAACTGCTAAAACTACTGATTTACCTTCACCGGTTCCTACTTGTACTAAATTATTTATTAAATCATTAGAGATTCTTTTCACAGAAACTACCGGAACTTTCATGATTATCGAACTGTCTTTATATCCAATACCAAGAATACGAAAAATAGCAATAATTTGTGCAGCATGTGGCATTAAAAGATAAGCGTTTGCTGCTTCAATACCACGCATAGTATTGTAATGTTGAGTATTTTTCAAAGTCCAAACAGCAAATATATGTGCTAATAATTCTGGAATTCTATCTCGAAATAATTGATTCCAAATAAATTCATTCGATTTTTGAACTAATTTTCCAATAAGAACTTTTGTTTGTGTTATTAATACTCCAAGATCTGGTTCAGTTTGAGACTTTGGATCAATTGATTTTAAAATATCTGATACTAATCTATCGTATGTTTCTCTGAATTTTTTGTATCTCGAACGCAGAACATCCTTATCAAGACTATCTCCTTCTAATTCTCCTATGACATAGTCAATATCATCTTGTTTTTGCATTCTTTCACGTCGTTTTCTCCAATCTTCTCCACTTAAACATGCATGTTCAGCAATTAATCGAGAACCTTCATCTGTTTTCTCTAATATTGAAGTTAATTGTGAAAGAATCAATGCACCGTGTTTTGTTTTGTATGCTTTTAGAACTTCATCTATTATTCCATTAATTTTAATATCAAACATCAAAAAATTTTCAGCATAAAATTTCATTTTAACAAGTAATTCAGCGATTTCTGTAACATTAGCATCTGAATTTACGATAGTTTTCGATAAAGATTTAACTTTTTCGAAAATTTTCGTTTCTGCTAATTCTAATGCATCACAAATTTTAGCTTCAGAAAGATTTATATATTTATCAAATGATACAAGATGATTATAATATGTACGAAAATAATCCGACTCTAATGGTGTAACTTCATCTTTGGATGCACAATCAACAAGTTTCTTTTTAATATCTTCGACTTTATCTTTAAGTTCTGTTTCTACTTTTTCAATATTTATTTCTAATAATGAAATATTTTTAAATTCTGAACTTATCGATTTTAATGTCTTAAAATGTATTCCAAGTTTCGAAAAAAATTGATTACGCATTGCTTCAAATCGTGTTGTTTCATCACTAATTAATTTAATATTTAAATTTTGTTTTAAAACATTTATTTTTTTCTTTAATTCAAAAATCATTTCTGAATATAATTTTATATTTTTCATTGAATCTAAAAATTTTCTTATTAAATTATGTTGACAAGAACAATTTCGAATTTTGTTTAAAAATCCATCCCAACATTCCATTGTACTTGCTATTTCACGTAATGATTTTATATTATTGAATTCGTTGATAGAAGTATCAAATGCTTGGGAAATTTTATTATAATTATCATAAACATTCTTCAATCCGATCTCGACACATTCCAATACTTTTTCAGATAGTAATTCATTCATTCTTCTAGGCAATTCTTTACTAATATCAATGTATGCTATCATATTACTAAAAGCTTGTTCAATTATTTGAATATTCTCAATTTTGGATATATCAGTAAGAGTTTGTGCATAATTAATAATGTTTGTACTTATTAAAGTACAAACTTGTTCATAAAATTTATCTACTTCAGAAATATTTTCAACATTATCCTTATATTTAATGACTTGTTTTATATTATTGATAGCGAGTTCGATATTTCCTCCATTTAATGCATTTTGTATATTTTTAAGATGATTATCCAATTTATTAATAATTCCATTAAGTAAAATTTCAAGACATTCATCTAAATTTTCTTTTTTATATTCTAATATAAGTTTTCCTATTTTTTCAATTTTTGAATCATCTACAGTTTCATTTTGAAAAAGACCTTTTAATTCATATTTATATGCTTTTTCTTCGTCCTTAAATTTCTTAGTAAGATCATCAAGGTCTGGCTTAAATGACTGTTGTAAATTATCGGGTAAATATCTAACTACAGAATTTAATGGATTTATTTTTGAAAAACGTTTTTCAATTGATGCTTCACGTGCATTATTTATAGTTGTTTCAAAATAATCATGAATATCTGATGATATACTTTTGCGAATATTAGTATATTTTTGATATGAACTAGCTTTTTCTAATTTATCTAAAATATCTCTAGGTGATTTTTTAGCATATTTTTCAGGATTTTTAAAATCATTTTGTTTTAAAATTTCATTAGGTAAATTATTTAATTTTCTTTTTAGTTCATTTGCTTTTTCACTAATAATATTCATTGTAAAACGAGTAGAGAATTGTTGTAGTACGGAAGTGAAAATTTCCATACTTTGTTCAGCCTCTAAAACATCTTCATTATTGATGTATACTTCAATAAAATAAAGTTCCTCGTGTAGCATATCAGATAAAAGTTTTTTAATAGATTCTTCAAAATTGTTCAAATCAGGTACGATTTTTTCGTCAATAAATTTCATAAGTTTTGGCTTATTTAAAACAATACGAATTTTATCGATATTTTCATTGATATTTTCTGTTTGACTCGAATTATTTTCCATTTGTTTAATATTATTATCGAGATCATGAATAATCTTCTGAGTGTTTTGCATTAAATTCTTTAAAGAAATTTGAAAACTGTGTTTTATGTTATCCATCTCCTTTCGATTTATGGTATTCTCATTAATATTCTCTAATTCTATATTTAACTTTCCATAATCTTTTTCATATATATAGTTAAGTATAGTGTCATACATTTGTCTAGTTTCCTCATTAAGTTCTGTTTGATATTGTTTATATAGAACTGCAAAACCATTTGATGAGAACGTATCAGCACAAAATTGATCTGAACTTATTAATCCTTCTGCAATATTTAATTGAATTTTTAAATCTTCATTTTCACCTTTACGTTTATATTCTTCCATTGCTCTACTCATATTATTATATTGTTTTTTAAGTTTTCTACGCCAACTATCTACTTTTCTAGTACCATCAATACATTCGAAAATATGTTTAAATTCATTTAAAGATAATAATTCTTCTAGACGCATTTCAAAATCTTGAGAATATTGAAAAATATTTCCTTGTTCATTAGAAGTAGTTAAATATTTGAATAATTTATCAATTTCTTTATCAAGAAAAATTCCGTATTCACTAATATATTTTTTAACTATATCATAAGTTTCAGCTGAGATTTCTTTTAAACGAATATTAGCTATTTTTTGACAATTAGTTGTATATAATAAAGCTTTATCTGCTGTAGATGCATCAAATCTATAACTAAAATCATATGATTGTTTAGTTTTTTGGTATTCATCAATAACTAATTTTTTTTCTTTTAAAGTTTCAATTAATGATTCAATACTATCGAATCCTTTTTTTTGAAGTAAATTTATTTGTTCAGGAGAAATTGAATCAGATGTTTCTAGAAAAAATTTATCGCGTTTTTCGATTGATTTTGATTGTGTTGAAGAAGAATTACTATATATCGTTTGTTTTTCTCGCTCAATTTCGGATTGAGCATCAAGATATTGATTATTTTCTATGGTAATTTCACACATAGAATCATCATCGGGATATTCAACTACTTTAAACTGATTATCTATATTTTGTTCTTTCTTTTCTTGGTCGAATTCTTTTATCTGTTTTTTCTCAAATTCCCTATTTTCATCATTTAATTTATTTCTATCTGAAAAATTTTGTAAATTAATATATTCTTGATTTATTTGTTCAAGTTTTTTTAATTCTTCTTTCATTTGATATAAATTATTGTCTTGTAATTTAAAATTTTTTTCTATACGATTAAAATTTCCTTGTATACTTTCAATAAAACGTTGATTTAGTGTATCTTTACATTTTTTCAATTCTGGAAGATAACGTTCTAATCCATTTAAAGATTCAATTTTTTCAAAAATATTTTCAGCTTTACAAATATTATCAGGATATTTCAAACTTAAATCTAATTTCATTAAATTATCTTCTAATTCATGAAAATATTGAATTAATTCATCTGTTATACGATTTATTCTTGTTTCATATGCTTCGGGAATAATTCGATTTATCCATTTAATATTTTTCAAACGTGATAATAATCGAACAATTTTTTTATAATCTGGAGTACCTAATTGATTATCAATACAATGAAGTAATTGTTCAATATCTCGTTCTATTTGTTGCATATGTTCACGTATAGTTTCAGTAGTATGATAATATGTTCCAGTAGTTTTGAATTCAATTTCTGGAATAGTTCGAATTATATCCATGTCATTAACTAATATTTCGATATTTTCTAAAGCATTACCTCCATTCATTTTAAACAACTCTAAAATTCTATTGTTTATTTGATCAAAATAGTTAACTATTTTATCAATAATTACATTATAAATCTCATTAAGATTTTTGATATTTTTTGCTAATTTATCATTTTTCTTTTTGAACATTTCAATATATGTTAAAATTCGATCTTCAATTGCGGAATTGTCTTTAGCTAATCGTAGTGTTTTTATACAATTTTTGATGATTTCAACATCATTTTCAGTTAGTCTAGTCTTTGATAAAATAGATTCAACTCTTTCTGAAAATTTATTCATATGTTGCAAAAATAATCGAATAATTTCTCCATATTTTTCTTCGACTAATCCATGCAAGTGTTTATTTAGAGTTGGCAAACATTTTGATATTTTTAAAAAAATCTCAGCTATCTTATTTAATTCATTAGTAGAAATAGGTTCATAAACAGATTTTACTAATATTTCAAAACGTTCTCGAAAACTTTCGCAGCTTTTACTATAAAATGATTCAAATTGTTTAAATTCATTTTTTAAAATGTTAAGATTATCGAAATAAATTCCAACTAATGGACTATATAAATCTTCTTCAATTAGAGCTTGACTCCTTTTTTGTTGTTCAGACTGAATATTTTGTATTAATGATTCAGATGATATTAGATCTGATCCTAGATGTTCTGCTAATTTTTGGATTTGTTGAATATATTCAATAGAACTTTTGTATTCATGAACATCTTCCTGTTCTAATCCATCTTGACTAGTTAACGAACGATTAAATTTTTTCATTACTTCTGTACAATAGTCTTTAATATTCTCATTTATAAAACGTACAGCATCTTTATAAGCATCTTCAACTGTACTGTGTTTTAATAAATCTTTTAAAGTTTTCAAATTATTTAGATAATGCATTACAAGATCAATGTCTTTATGTTTCAGTGCACATCTGATATTTGCGTTATCTCTTTGTGCCTGATTTGAAATACATACACGTGTTTCTTCACTAATTGAAAATCGAAAAACTTCTTCAGGATAATTAAAAGGTTGTATATTCTTTAATTTTTCAATAATAGTTTTTGGATCTCCTTGAATAGGATCAATAATCTCACCACCGTTCTTAGTTTTATTGATCATATCGGTCAATACTGTTAGAAAGACTTTATCCGATCGCATTGAAGGATCTGTATTTACTCTCGATAGTTTTATATCAGTTAACAAAGCAGAAATATTAGTCTTTGAGGGATATTTTGTGAATGCATAAAAAATAGGATAAAGGTTTTCCTCAATTCCTTGTATCATGTTAATTAATAAATGCGCTAGTCTCTGAATGCCTTGTCCTCTATCACCTAAACTTCTATAACTTGATAGAGCAAGTATTTTGACACTCTTACATCCTTTAATAGCTTCGATAACTCCTATACTATTAGCTATATCAACCTCTGGACCTGCTGTGTCACAAAAGCCTGGTGCATCACATAAAATGATTTCTCCCAATTCATGAGAACCAAAAATGTCTTTCAATTGAATTGTAACAGGTGCAATGTAGCGAGTTTCTGATTTATTTCGTGGACTACTTGTTACATTTTTTAATCCATGATTAGTTATAGGTCCATCTGTTGTAATATGTTCTAAGAATTTTCCAGGCTCAATTTCTACCTCAGTATTTTTCATTTTACAACCCGCAAGAAACTGAATTGTAGTTGACTTTCCTGTTCCAGTTTCTCCGATCAAAAGAATAATGTCTTTATTATGAATTAATTTACCTGCCTTTTTCGCTTTTTCAACAAGTCGCTGGATCTCTTGTACATATAAGGGTCTAATTTTAGTTAACAATTCTCTTAAAGAGCATATTATCGATGGAACATTATAATTATGAACATATCTTTCTAAATCTTGAAAATTCTCCTGAATATTCGCTGAAAATGGTTCTTGTTTATTTATCTGATCCTGAAGTTTCTGTAATAATGGATTTACTATGTTATCTTCCTGAAGAGATATACGATATTCACCTGACTTCTTTTGAAAATGCACTAGAAGTTCTATAGTGGTTTTTTCAGCACAAGGGGGTATATTAGCAAAATCTTGGCGCAAATCTTCAATTTGTAAATGGGATTTTTCTTTCTCATCGAGACTCACATTATTGGTCAGTGTTGTTGGAACAGGTATTGGATTTAGTGTTACAACTGGCAGTGGAGTTGGAGATGATGTTGGAAGTGTCGTTGGAGCTGGCGTTGAAACTGATTCTAAGCGAGAAGAACAAAAGCAAATTCCTATCAATTGTCATATTGCATGGCAAGTATAAAAGTGGCACACTGAAACGATATGCTCTTCGACGACTTCTTACTATCTTATATGAACGGACGACTGGTACAAAAAGCATCCAAAAGAAATGTAAAAATTATGCATCTCGGCATACGAAACTTTATTTTATCTCTCAATAAGATTTTACACGAATCCTAACATAAAGTAATCAATATATTCTTATCTCTAACAGAACTTTTAGATATTGTTGTTTTTTCAAAGAGAAAATAGTGCGTTATTTTTCAGTCTATGTTGAGATTAAAATTGAGTGAGATTGTGATCCATATCGATTTTATTCATTGAAGAAACAGATTCTAAGTTTTCTTTAATGTAGGCCTACAATATCAGCAATCTAGGTGTTTCGAGTCGATTATTAAAGCTACATTAGTCTTTATATTGGTCTATACACCTCTAGGAACGATTACTATATATTTCCAGCTAATATTAGAAAAATTTTCCTTAAAGATCAGTAATGTATTAATCATGGATCACAAAATTCAGAAATATCAGAGATTATATTCTATAGTAGACTTCGTGATAATCAGCTTTAAAATAATATTATCGATGCTGACTAAACTTTAAATCTAGCGTATTGTGTTTGCATGCCATTTTCTCGAATGTTATGTTTATTGAAACTCACCTAAATGTGTATCAAGCATAGCTCGGATTTCTTGAAAAAGTGGTTTATATCTGATTGGCGATATCTTTCCTTTAATTGATTCGATTCCAGTCAGCCATCCATTTTTCGTTATATTATCGGCTGCTAAACTGTAAAGATCGTGTTTTGTGTTTTCGATTTTATATTGCTTGAATAATTGTGATATTTTTTCATAATAATACATTCGTAATGCCAAAAATAATGGTGAATTAGAATTATCCAATTGTTCTTGTAAATCATCTTCAGAAATATATTCATCAAATTTTTTACAACCCTGTAATCCATCCTTGATAACAGAATTATATAGATCGGTAAAAACAGATGTTTCTTTCAAATATTCATCATCGATACTTTCAAATAACAATTGTAGAATAATAGCTAAGATTGAAGATGATTTTGTATATGTAGTCCCATATTCAGCTGCATGTTGCAGAATCGATTCAAAATGATTATTCCTTTCATCTTTGATTCTATTAATAAATTCCCATATAGTCGGTTGATCGGTACAATCTGTTTGCCATTGTTGATAGATATGTTGTTTAATTACTTCTAATAATGTTGGTTTTTTAGTTGTTTCTGCTATTGAAGTAATTGAATTATTGTCAGCAGAATTATTTATTTCAGTCGAATAAACTTCAGGAGTGAGAACTTCTTGATATTTCACTAATACTTGACGACCATTTTTCAATATGTCGAAAATAATTTGATCTTTTTCGTCTATACAATCCAATTCCAAAATTTGAGTAATTTCTTTTGCTATTTGACTATTGATTAAAACGTTAGACGATGCCATAGCATTGGATGCTGTAGACTGTGAACTGGAATTTGTGGCTGTCGATATTACTGATATATCATCGGCATCAATCATTGACCTGTTCGTAGCCATAGTTACTTTTTAGAATAGCAAGTTTCGTTACTGCTAAAATAGAAAAACAAAAAACGGAAAAAAACTTATAGCCTAATAAGAGTGTCATTTTGTTTCTGATAATATAGAGCAATTATCAACTAAAGCTATAAACAAATGTACGTATACATATACTTTAATATATGTGCTATATGACAAGAAGCTTTCATATTAGAATTATGTTTTATTTTATTTTCTCTATCAGAGCTCTACATATTGTTTTATTTATTTTTTGCTTGTTCTAGCCTTTACCATCGTGCCTCCCCCCGGTAGTTACGTCACTAATCTTTCTATGTACCATATCCAGAATTGTAAACAGATCTTTCTTTTAAAGAAAGGTCCTCATTAACAGATAAAAAATCTTTCACTCTACAGATAATTTTTTAGTCTTGTACTTTTCTACATGCGTTTTTTCTCTAAAGAGTGTGTTGGGAAATCTTTTCCTTGCTTTAATCCTTGATCTATCTTTCTGATCATGTACAAATTTCTTTCAGAACAATTATTTTATATTCTTGATACATATTTGCTTCCTTTTTCTTTCCATATTGAGAATGGGCGTGAGATGAAGTTGAAGATATAACTCATGAAAAAAAAACATCTTGAAGAACTAAATATCGCTAATAAAAAGTTTTAGATATAGACTATCAAATCTAATCATAATCAAGAGAAGAAAGAATATAGGAACTGTTAAATCTATATATATATAAAGAAAAAAGTTTGTCTCTTTATCTGTTCTTCTTTTATTTGGACACAATGCGCACAAATCCAATGAAGTTTTGCACAGAATACTCTTTCAGCCAGGGAAAGGTTATAGGATGGCTTTCGACCCAAAATTTTCATCCTAAGAGGATGTTTCGTCCCTATTGTTGAATTTACTACAGTAAACGCCTTTTTCAGAGAACCCAGGTGAAAGAAAACGCCATCGTGAACGGCTTTAAACAATAGAAAACAACGAAAAACTACATTCGTTTTCTTTAGTCGTTTCCGTCTCATCTGAAACAACAACCATAAGGGCTGCCGCTTCTCACCGTTATCAAGCCGTATCCCGCTGATAGATTAGAATCTATTGTTTTTTGTCAAAAAAAAATGTTTTTTCAGTCTCTCTCTATATATACCCCTGGAAAGGAAAAGTTAGCCACTTTGTCTAACCTTTATTTCCGTACAGAAACAACTTATTGGAAAACTAATTATACTATTCGATAGTCCTAGTGAAGTTCTATCATAATATACCTTTTGATTATATCTAGCTTTCGTATAGTGAAAAATTAATTGAGTGGAATGAAGATGCACGGAAAGTGAGATTCCCAAATTTTTATTTTCACATTGCTTTTCACATTCAGTATTTTCAATAAATTTTTGACCAGATAGATATCTCGTCATAGTATAACTGTTTCTCCTGAGAATACAGTATCACAAAAAATGAAAATTTTTTCGCGTGATCGTTTTGAAAAAACGTATTTTTTCGAAGTTTTCATTAACATTGTCACCTCTCTACTGATCAATTTTCGAGATAAAACTAGTTGTTCTTGTGGCTCATCGTATCAGCTATCACGCTGTATATTTTTGTTTGTCATGAATAACAAAATGAATGAAAAGTAAACTCTGAATTATGATTTGCTCTGACGATGCAGTTATTGATTCATTCAGTTGTTTTATCTGTCAAAATGTTTGTTCAATCAGACGCACGAGTATTGATTATCATTTGTCTTTTGTTTCGGTTGTCGTCGATCTATTTAAGCAATATTTTTGTTGCTGAGAAAGAGTCATTCTTATTCTTTGTCTAAAGAAAAGGAGAAAATAGAGAAGGGAACAATACAAAACAGGTACACGTCCACTTTTCTGCTGATTTTAACACAATTATTGTATTCAAAACGAACAGACATCTAACTATTAGTGAACAGTGGCGGATGATTTCATTAAGACTTGATCAAGGCTTCGGTTTTCGTGATATAGCACATCGTATCAATTGTACACATCAAACAGTTCTCAATATTTTACAGTTATTTCAAGAAACTAATGATGTAGTAGAACGTGAAGGACGTGGCGGTAGCAATTCGTTGAACGATAGTGATATTCATATTCTAAGACATTTATTCAGTTATCGAAGGCTATTGGGTTTTCATCCCGTTCACGTCAGAATTCAGCCCTCATTAAATCAAAAACATGCAGATGATCGATTAACTTTTTTGTCAACAGCATATTCATGATGATTGGGGTCAAACTGTTTTTGCTTATGAAAAAGTCTTCGAGGTTGATACTTCAGGAATTGTTTATTGGATTCCTTACGGCTGACCACGTCCAACTACGCTTCGTAGTCGAATACAATACCAAGTGGCAGTTTTTGGTGGCGTTTGGTTTAACGGTAAATCAAACTTAGTATTCACTCAAGGACGAACCAATACTTCCATTTTCGTCAAATATTTAAAAGATGGACTTCATTCGCATCGATGCGCAATAAGAAATTATTATTTCATACATGACCTCCCAACGTGGGCACATACGATTACAGTTCACTATACATTCATGACAAACAAAAATATACAGCGTGATAGCTGATACGATGAGCCACAAGAACAACTAGTTTTATCTCGAAAATTGATCAGTAGAGAGGTGACAATGTTAATGAAAACTTCGAAAAAATACGTTTTTTCAAAACGATCACGCGAAAAAATTTTCATTTTTTGTGATACTGTATTCTCAGGAGAAACAGTTATACTATGACGAGATATCTATCTGGTCAAAAATTTATTGAAAATACTGAATGTGAAAAGCAATGTGAAAATAAAAATTTGGGAATCTCACTTTCCGTGCATCTTCATTCCACTCAATTAATTTTTCACTATACGAAAGCTAGATATAATCAAAAGGTATATTATGATAGAACTTCACTAGGACTATCGAATAGTATAATTAGTTTTCCAATAAGTTGTTTCTGTACGGAAATAAAGGTTAGACAAAGTGGCTAACTTTTCCTTTCCAAGGGTATATATGAATGGTAACTTATTTTAAATGTAATGATTATTTTAAATATAACGATTATTTCTAAAAACGTAATTATTTTGAATATAATGATTTTTTTATTTAGATTGGTCCAACACCAATACAAATGGGAAGTTATTTTAGATAAAATGATTATTCTTTTATCTAGGCTGGTCTAATACCAGTATAATTGGTAACTTATCTAAAATAAAATAATTATTTTTGGGCCAAATCAGGCAGAATAGGAGATTTTGGTTTTTCTGTAAAAGCTGCAGTTCAAGTACAAAAGTTTAGCATAAGCGTCTTTTATTGCTCTCATCCAACGAGAAACCGAACTTTCCTCTGGTTTCTTTAGTTGTCATAACCACAAAAAAGTGTTTCTCCAAAATTTTTGCTATATTACTCAATTTTTAGGGCATTTTGTTAAAATACGATTCGTAGACCCTTTGTTGGAAAATCGAGCTGTCTAGCGGTTTTTGGAAAGCGTCAATCCGTCTTTTAATATGATTTCAAAGAGAAGACACTTGAATGAATTTCAAGTCTAAATTTCATTGAAAATGCGCGAACATTACCAGAGATATGAACCTGTCAAAAATGGCCAATTCGCACGCTGTCACGTCGCTAACGTCAGAACAGGTCAGCTTTTTTAAAAACTACGCATATGTGCAAAAACCTTCTGATGCAGAATTTGTAGCTCAAAGTGCCGTCTACAAAATGCGCCATTAGCTTTTGACAAAATGCTTTCTATAGTCATAAATTTTTTTAGCTGAAATGTATGAGGTGAAAAATGACGTCCTTTTTTGCATCACGTCGCTAACGCTAGTTTTTCAGTAATAATGTTTTTGAAGCAAGGGTTTTTAGGGCTGATATTTTTGGAATACGTAGTGCACTTTAGTATGTATCTGATCAATAAACAGGCAAGTGTAAGGTAACTCTCTTGGCAGAGATATATGGCGTATATTTTTACGAAGTCACGTCGTTAACAAATGATCTGGCCCTTTTTTGTTTAGGCTGGTTCAACATTAATGCAAATAGTAAGTTATTTTAACCCTTTCGGGACCGGTAACGTTTTAAAACGTCATTAAATTTCACGTCATCTAGCACAGGAAAATTCGAATTTTTTTTCGTTTCTTCGAAGCAAGCGCTTTGTTATCGTCCTATATATAGTCCTTCGATTGCTACAAAGAAGAAGATTGGTACATAAATAAATTCAAGTGGATTAACATCTCAATCATTTTTGAAAAGCTAAGAAATTTTAATTATTGTTCGAAATGAACCCATCCCGGAAGGGCTAAATAAAATAATTATTTTTTTATTTAGGATAGTCCAATACCAATATGAATGGTAAGTTATCTTAAATAAAACAATTATTTTTTTGCTTAGAATTGAAGTGTTATCTCCAAAATTGACGATTAGTCGCTGATGTTTGCCTGATTTTGATGGTATGGGCAACACAGTATAGAATTGCAAATACGATAGTATACTGTGATCGTACATCGTCGGATTTCATCGTATACGATCATATATGAGCATTGTAATGCTCGTCCTGAATAGTTATGATAGAGTCGACGAAATGAAAGCTACTACTACCTGGTTTAAAACGTCCAAAAAACGGCGCGTTTTACACAGGAAACGGCATCGATACGGTTCATGATCATTCACCGGAAATGACCTGAAACGACGCTGTTTTCGGTCCAGCAAAACTACACATACAAATCTGGGTTAACGGATTACGGTGTTAAGCGGCGAAAAACGGCATCCGTTCATGCCCGTTTCCTGGACGAATTTAGCCGTTTTATGGTCGTTTCATGCCTTATACGGCGCCTGAAACGACGCTCGGAATCATCGACCTGGGAATTTGTGCGTATTATTGCTTCCTCAATAATTCAATAAGTAAGGTATATAAAAAAACATGGGCTTTTTGCCATAGGTCACGCGACATTTTAGGATAATTGAAAGAAAACGAATAGAATGTATAAGATGAAGTGCAACCGCATGATTCAAAATATCCATCGAATAAAGAAAGTAAAAAGTGAGATAATACTCCATTACTCATAACCTACCGGGTTGTGCATAATCTTTTGCTAGGGAAGCAGTGCTATTGTTTCAACTTAATCACCTAGCAAATTTTATATCAAATTAAAGCGCATCGAAAACTGAATTCATTGGCACTAAGTGGAAAGAGCTATCAATACTTTTTAGTGTCGAACCTATGCTGTTTTTAGAAATTCGATGGTCTTTTGGCATGAAAATTTAATGCTCTACTGATTCAAACATACAATAACGTATTTTCTTTTGACATTTGTTACATGGTTCAATAGAACTCATTGAGCTCTACAAAATTGTATATACAAAAACTTTTCTTGAGCCACTTTGCTTAGATGAAAGGTTTTTGAAATAATTTCAAGGGGGAAACAGCAGACTTGGTACTTGAAGGTAATTTGCACTACTTCGACACACTTTGAGCTACTTTAAAGTACTTTTCTGTAATTTCAAAGTACTCCCATACAAATTTAAAGTACTTTGATGTACTTCAAGTCTGCTGTTTCCCCCTTGAATAATTTGGAAAATTTTAAAAAAAATATGTTTTGAAACTTATTATTCTTACGGAAAAAACAATTAATTGTCTCAACCAAATTAACTTCTTTAATTATTTTTACTATCAAAGTTGCTTCGAATTATAATCATTAGACACAATTTTTCACACTGCATCTGATGAATATATTTTGAAACATCTTTGTTAGTGATAGTAATTAAAGAAGTTAATTTGATTGAGACAATTGCTTGTTTTTTCCGTAAGAATATTGAGTTTCAAAACATTTTTTTTCAAATTTTGTAAATTATTTCAAAAACCTTTCATCTAAGCAAAGTGGCTCAAGAAAAGTTTTTGTATATACAATTTTGTAGAGCTCAATGAGTTCTATTGAACCATGTAACAAATGTCAAAAGAAAATACGTTATTGTATGTTTGAATCAGTAGAGCATTAAATTTTCATGCCAAAAGACCATCGAATTTCTAAAAACAGCATAGGTTCGACACTAAAAAGTATTGATAGCTCTTTCCACTTAGTGCCAATGAATTCAGTTTTCGATGCGCTTTAATTTGATATAAAATTCGCTAGGTGATTAAGTTGAAACAATAGCACTGCTTCCCTAGCAAAAGATTATACACAACCCGGTATATATATAAAGAATACGCTGTCTGTCTGTTCTTTGTGTATTTGGACACCCCACGAGCTAGCAGTGGCAAACTTTTTATGAAATACTCTTACGTCTCGAGGAAGATCGAGACGAGATCGGGATGATCGGTGGATGGGTTGAGATGAAATTTTACACAGGTTATGATACATTGCAATTTTTACTCATCTTTCAAAAGCTTCACAACATTTGCTGCTATTGTTAGAATATTCAGCTCTTAGTGTCACTTTTTTTTACAGTGGGTGTTTGTATAAAGTATGAGAATGGTCATAAGTTAAAAGAAAAACATTAATACTCCCACACTATTTGTTGAATTATCCGATTTAAGAATAAATGTAAGTATATGCACGGCGGGACATATAGTAATAATAGAGGATCGAGTCCTAGGCAAGTCTTCTATACATCTTCTGTCGTTTTTTGGCATGGTAAGTTTCCAGTATGGAAATTTTCCGAGCAACGCTGGGTACTACCGCTAATAGTATATAAATTTCAACTTTTAGTTAAGTTTTAAAAAAATACTATACTATTGTAAAACGTAGTTATAAATGGAATATAGAAAAATCTTCTGCTACCTGCCATCCCAGGAGATTCATAGGCGGTCGGATCTATATAATTTCTGTCGGAACCGACATGGTTTTTGCCGGATTCCGATCGAAAACGATCGGATCTACAGGTCGGATCGAATGTCCTGGGATTTTTAATACGTATATAAGATTCAAAAGTTGACAAGAAAATTTTCATCTGATGAAAGTTTCTTACTCGAATTTAACATTTATCTGATCAATTATCGCATTTATGTAACTTACTGGTTAATTTTGATAAATTAATCGATCGATGAAACAATCACAAACAAATATTTTGAAATGTAATCAATAATTGTAGATTATCTGAAATAGAAACAACCAAATCAAATTAAAAGTTCGTATCAAATTGTGTCTTCATTCTTTATATTGTATTCTCGATATGTTTGGTTTTAAGTCGAACGTAAGTCAAAAAATAGTACAATAAGACTGAAATAATCACAAATAAAAAGAAACAAAAAAATATGCTATATGTATTTTTATAATTGTCTTTCTTCTTCTTTATTACAAACATACATATTTAAAATAGAAAAAAACTATCTCAACCACTCTATTTTAATGGAAAATATTAACATAAGACTTTCTCCATATCAACGAACTCAGTTATTTCAGTTATCTTTATGCCATTTTGTTAGAAAATACATATGATATACAATTAAAAAAAAAAGAAAAGTGACTAAAAAATATGATTATTAACTAGAATATAAGACTGTGAACAAATGTAAACACATTACCCACCGTCTATATTTATTTGATAAATAAGAAAAGAAAACAAAAACTCCAAAAAGAGTCATCGTTATCAACTTTGAGCATCCTTTATATGTTGTATGTGTTATCTTCTTAATTATCATCCTTACGTTTGACTTATATAGGAATCGACCATTTAAAAACATGAAGGTGTTTCGCATGATAAGAGTATATAAAATAATGGGGAAGAAATTCTTTTTATCAGTGACAAATATCTTACATATGCTCTTTTTCTCTTATCTACTCCATCAGGGATTTTTATTTTTAACAGAAATATAAATGTTAACTTGGAGACATTATGATGTTTTACTACTCATGAAAAAACATTTTAATATAATTAATCACTTTTAAGTTCGGATTCTGTGCATTAAGGGTACCCCCCCCCTCTTTTTTCATGATTTTTAGATCTCAAGAACGGCAAGTCCGATCGAGCTGAAATTTTTACCACAAATAGAGGACCTAAATTGATGAGACACGTGTTCGAGGAAAAAATTTTCAAAAGGGGTCTTCTTGGATTTTTTCGAAAACTAATGGTTTTCCATAGGGTCTCATTGTGCCACCGGTTTTCCCCATCAAACTTCGTCCGATTGAGCTGAAATTTTTTTTGAGATCACCTATACCTGTATCTCATAGGTATTTTTCAGCGTTTTTCAAAAACTCGCTTTCTTTTTTTTTTATAACAAAAATACGAAAACGATCTCGAAAAAACCGAGAAGTCGATCTCGAAAACCCCATAAACTCGAACGAAATGGTCGAAAACGAAAACGGCTGATTTTACCTCTGGAGGATATATCCAAGTATCTCTGGTAAAAATTTCAGCTCGATCAGACAAAGTTAAGGTAGGGTTGATGGTGGCACAATCAAACTCTGTGAATGAAAAACTAGTTTTGAGAAAACTAAAAAATAAGTTTGGGAACACTCTGATTTTTTTTTCAACATTTTTATAAACAACTTTTCATGTAGAATCCACTGAGCACATTAAAAAATTTTTTTGAAAAATTTTGTTTTTGGTCATGGATTTTTGTGGACACCCGATAGCAATTGAATGGCAGGACCAATCGAGATCATTTAAACGACAATCGAGATACCAACACATGGTCTCTCTACAGCACATATAAACAAAAAAAATTTTTCGAAAAAGTTCGACAAAAGAAAAGAGGGGGGGGTACCCTTAAGGTAAATCTTGAATAAGATATTATTCAAAAAAACACGAATCTTCGAAATTTTAGCAGATTACTTTTACTAAATAACTACATAGAATAGAGATGGAAACGGTTACTGGCAGATCATGTTTAATGTTTATCAACAGATTCCGGACAATTTTATGAGCAGAAACGTTTCAATTGAACATTGATTTTCATTGTGAAATGATAAAGAATCATTCATTTATTTTTATGTTGAATGAAATAGATGTGAAAACCTTGAATTTAGATCCGAGTGTTATGTATACTTCAAAAAATAAAAATAATTGACAAAAAATGATTTTCATCGGCATTGTCGAAAAAGTGGCTACCGAGAGTCTATGATCAGTATTTTGATCTTACCTCGTCAACGGATTGGCCATTTGAGCTCTGCAAAATCTCATTGGGGTAGAAAACAGTTTAGTCCACAAATTCATTCTAATCAAATGAGCAAGTTATCAGATAAAACAAGTGATAGAAGTGAAAAACTGAGCAACTGCGAAGAAATATTACACTTCGGAAGATGGCATTTTGCAGGGGGAAAAGCGGATTCTGGATCCTTGAATCCTCGTAAATCCTTAGATTCTGATGGAATTTAGTGTATCCTAGACCCTGCTCGATCCTACGATAAAATTAATATATTTTATTGATACTACGTCAAGGGAGAGACAGCTAAATCTGGATCGTTGAATCCACCCGAGCCCTACAAAAATATTGATATATTTCAATGATACTGCTTGGTATCATTAAAATATATTAATTTTATCGTAGGATCCACGAGATAAAGGTTCGAAGTTTGGCTATGCATGATAAGTTTAAAAGGATTTCGTAGACTTGCAGAATATTTTTTTCAGTTCGATATTCTGACATTCTTGTTATCAGTATTCTATGTCTCGTAAACATACCTGTTACAAGAATCACTAACAAATATAAGCCAATATTCTTAGTGTTTGTATGTGTACGTTGAGTAAATATATGATATATTAGCTCAGGATTCGAGTATTTCGTGAATCGATTCGCACAGAGGTTAGACCAAGTTAGACCAAAGATGGAACTCGACGAGCTCTATACAATGTAGGTTTCATTGTCCACAAATGACCTTATTATAATAGAGAAAAACCCAAAATACTGGGAAAAAATAGCAAAGAAAGTTTTAAACTCAAGAAAAACCCGTCGCGATTCGCTCAGACGCTAGACGAACTTATATCAATGATGGATTCCAATAGAATTAGACGAGATCTATCGATTCCCCACCTAATTCATTCATTTTGAATGAGCCTTTACAAAGAAAAACGCTAATTACTGATGTATTTATTGATTATTTTGATAGATCGCCACCGGACTTGTTTAGAAGATACATCAAATTAGACCAAGGATGAGCCAAGATAGAATGCAATGAGCTCTATCGATTGCAGACCTATCTCATTCACTTTGGATGATCCTTTAGCGAGAAAAAAGCTAATTAATGCTTTATTTATTAACTATTATTTTTTTTAAACTGAGAATGAGTGAGAGATTAGGATGAGATTTCAGAAGGGAAGGGGGTGAGTTATGTTGGTTGAGATTAGGTCTCTGTTAGTTGTATTAGGACTTGCGAGTAGTCCTTAAAAACTCGACCAGGAACTATCTTGATGTCCATGACATATGACCGCCCAGGTTGATGAGACCCGGCCGAAAACGACTGTTTTTTATCGTATGTCGCTCGTTTCATATGCGCAGCATTACGGTCGCTTTTTGTCGTTTCGTATAGGGATAGTAACTGTCATAAGCGGCCTGAAAGGCAAGTATCCGATCGTTTATACTTATTTACAATCCGGCGAAATATGGCTGTAATACTATGGCTATGAAACGGGTGAGATACAACCCTTATATCGCCGGAAACGACAGTATACGTTATGGTTTTTAACAGTTATGGCAGTTGTAATCATTGTTCTGGGCGAGCCCCCTTTAGACTCATTGACACATGTCTTGCACAGGATGAGGATATGAACAATAAGAGCCTGTCCCGCGCGTGTATGGACTTTATGCTTGCCACGGCTTCATCAGGAGAGTTCCTGTTCGCGCGCGCGTACGAATATCTAATATTGATTAATCGAGAATATCCTTTGATTTAATATAAATCGTTTTCAATCATGCAAATACATAAACATCATTAATTTGTTGTCTATTTGATATTGAACTTTTGTACTCGATGATTCCCCCAATCGACGACATAGAGATTACCATCTCGATCAAATGATAAGCCCATGGGATTATTTAATTGATTTGACTGGTCTCCTTGACCGTTTCCATCAGCAATTACACTTCCCTGTGTGGCTCCTTTTGGCCAACGCATGATTCGATGATTCCCGTCATCGGCTACATAGACAGTGCCAAACTGATCGACAACAACTCCTTTAGGATAATACAATTGTGTAAGGCTATTTTCTTCTCCTTGACCACCAACTACGACAGTGCCTTGCTTTGCATTTTTTTCCCATTTTATCACACGATGATTTCCATACTCAGACACGTAGACTGAATGATTTCGATCAACAAATACGGAGCCGGGGCGATTGAGTTGATCGAGACGATTTCCTTTCCCATTCCCACCAGCAACCACTGTTCCTTTAGTATCACCAATTTTATATCGTCTCACTTCATCTTTTCCATAGTCAGCGACATACAGAGATCCATTCTCGTCCATTGTCAAACCGGTACAATCAATGTTCGAAATGATTATTTCTCTACTAGTCCCATCTCGACGAGACCATCGAATTACTCTTTTATTCCAGTTATCGGAAATGATGAAACTATCTCTCTCTTTGTCGACGATCACATCTACTGGCCGATTTAACTGATTAGCTCCATTTCCTTCACCATTTCCACCGGCAACTACTTGGCCACTCATTGCACCAGGCTTCCATTCCACAATACGATGATTCAGCGTATCAGCCACATATATCGTTTGATCATCATCGATGTATAAGCCATTAGGGAAACATAGTTGATTTAACCCATTGCCTGCTCTGTTTCCTCCAGCTATAGTGAGTCCATTCTGAGCCCATTTTGCATTCGGATGAATATCAACCGAACTAGCACGTAGTGGTACTAAAATAAAACAAAAATGTCGAGTAGAAATGAAATTTTTGCAGAGTGATCATCCATTTTCTCAATACTATTGAAAGCCAAGAAAGATTCTTGTTTATTTTCAAATATAGTTCTTCATAAAAAAAACTACTATCTTCCGTGACATTAATTGATGTTATAATTAATTTTTAATGTGAATCTTTGCGTAATAGTTAGAGACCCAACAGTTCAGCTCTCAGTTCAGATTTGAGGATCTGTTCAAATCGATCCCTGATAGGATCTGATCTGTTCGAGCAGTTCAAATTGGATTGCGAGAACTATTCGAATAGATCAGTTCCTAGAACTGCCCTGTCCGAATAATCCTGTTCTGTTTTTGGGAATGAAATAATTAGCACTAATTAAGATTAGTACTAATTATTTAAGCGTTTATCTTAATAAGTACTAATTAGTTCATATCGAAAAACCAAATAGCAATTTTCGAACAGATCAGATTCTATCACAGAGTCTATTCGAACAGTTCTCACCATCTTATCTGAACTGTTTGACCAGATCTTTTGATCATTTGATCTGAACTTATGATCTGGAGCTGTACAGACCTAATAATAGTTATTTTGAACCGAAAGTATGTAATGATAACAATCTTCATTTCACGAGTATTTGTAAAATACGCGAACATCCACGAACATCCCCAAATCGGAAGCTCATACTTTTGGTAAATAGAGCTCGTCGAGTTGATCCTACGAACATTCACGAACACCCATATCTTTTACCTGCAAGTAGACCTACTCGAGTTATGTATCCACCCGAAAATATTAGGATTTTACAAGCTTGTATAAGAAAAATAGCAAGTATACATTTTCTCAGTTTCATGTCTAATAAGGCATTTCACATAAACTATGATCATAAGTATAGAGAAAGTACACAATCATATTCGACAGATTTTATTGAATTCAACATATATTTAAAGAGGGTAGTTTTACGAATTTTGGTGGAAGCCATTTCGAAAAATGTTGAGCGTTCAATCTTTTATGAATATTTTACTACAAGTTCTAAGGTATACATTTTGACCAATGGGATCTTGACGAAACAATATTTCAAGGACAACCCAATCAATTGAGCTGAATTTTTTTTATGAACATATATCTCTAAGAGTTCTACTTACAAAAGAATTTTCAATTCAAAATATTGGGCTGTGAAGTTTTTATCAACAATCCAGCATAAACACGAATCTGCATTTTCAGTTATTTTCATACTTCATAACTCACGATTGGAATAAAATACAGATCTGAAATTTTCATTGGAGCTAGAGCTTATAGAATTCTATTGTAGCTAAAAGTTTTAACCATGGACGTTCTTTCTTTCGTTCGGTAAGATAGTCTTAAGAAAATAATGGTTTTCAAACAAAGTTTTCCTCAAGAAATAAGGTATGGAAAAAAAATTCGCAGAACTTTCAAAATTGACGTGTCTCTACAACTACTCAAGCGATTTTTAAAAATAAATACTCATCTTAAAGAGCATTTGAAGCTGTGCTTATGAAATAAAAATGAAGGTGATAGCTCAACAAATAAGAGAGATAAGTATGTGAGAATATTATACATCTATTTCTAGGAAAATTATTTACACGTTTTGCAAAAGTGCTTGAATACAGAGTTTAGACAAGCTTCGATCATGTATAAGCTATTCGAGAAAATCAAAATTACTCTACTAGAATCAGCAGCATTTCACACTCTTTTCTTCTTTGACTTATGGTTGGATTCATTAAGAAGAAATTCTTGAATAAACTAAAAGCGACTTTTGTAAAAGAAGCTCTGTTCAAAAATCTTATTAAATTTATTTGCTAAGTTTTTGATATTTAAATATCACCAAAAATAATAAAACACAGTGAGTAAAAATCAAAATTTGATGCTCTTTTTAAATATATATACTGAATTTTTCTTCGAGTTCAAACTGATTAGTTATAAGTAAAGACATATAAAGCAGAAGAAAAGTCACATAATGAGAAGAGGAAAGAAAGAAAAACGACTACATATTCTTCATTAATAACAAATTCAATTATGGGCAACATACGAAGAGATAAAATATATTTGAAAAGAAATGGCTCTTTATCACCACATACAACGAAAAATTTGCTCTTACCTCCAGGCAACTTGAAAATTTAATCACACGTATACGCATTAACCAAATGGAAGAAGATGATTTTTATCGAAAACAAATTCAAAAACGGTTAAATCGTAATCATAATACTATAATCAAATGGGGAAAAATTGGTTGTGATAATCCAAACGCATTTCTTGAAGGTGTTCGAACAGATAAACCGGAAGTTTTCAGAATTATTGAAAAAAAAAGTATTACGAAAAAGAACAAACAAAAGTTTCAGTTTCAAAAAGACATGGTTGCAATTAGGTGTTAGTCATGCAACGGTTAAAAATATATAAAATGACGCTGAATTAAAATGGAAAGTTAGACCGAAAGCAATAAAATTAACTGATAATCATAAAGAAGTAAGATTAAAATTTTCTGAAGAATATAAAGATCAGAATTTATCATGGTGGAATGAGATTTTAGTTGCAGATTCAAATATTTTTTTATTATCCGGTGGATGTAATCCAATGCATCATGGACAATGGGTCTTCGACAGTGAAGAATTAGATTTATGGGAGGTGGAGAAGTATTCAAAGAGATTACATATTTATGATGGTGTGACAAGTAAAGGTTTATCACAAGTGGTTTTTCTCAATAGCCTTGTTGATGGTGAACGATATGTAAATGAGGTGTTGCCAATTCTTACTGATGTACAAGGAAGAACTGAAACAACAGATGATATTACAACAACAGGATTATTTGATAATAATGAAGATTGGATATTTTAGCAAGATCATGCGGCATGTCATGATACCGATGTTGCTCAAGAATATTTAGAATAAAATGTTCCTAATTTTTTTAGCAAATATGAGGCTCCAGCAAAATTCGACGATTTTTGGTGTATCGAAAGTTTATGGACAGTTGTGGAAAACAAAGTCTATGATAGTGGACAAAAATCAACCAAAATCTTTAGCAGCATTAAAAAGATGAATCATTAAAGCATAGAAATCGTTAGATTCAGAAATATTGAAAAAGGTTGTTCATCAAATGCCATTAGGCGGCAAAGAAATTATGAATAGAAAAGGAAATAGAGTCGATAATTTTCAACAACATTGTAAATGTCCCTTATGTGTATAATAATTTTATAGTCATTTTCATTGTAAAGTTGTTTTATGAGTTTTTATTCTCGAAAAAAAATAAATGAGTATATAAGATCAGAGAAGTTTTTTGCTTCATATCATGATAATAATGACATTGTTACCGATGCACTCGCTTTTCCTAAATCAAAACTACTAACTTTTATCATGTCTAGGAAGAGCATCAAATTCTGATTGTTACTCACTATTTTTTATTCTTTTTGGTGATATTTAAATGTCAAAAAACTTAGCAAATAAATTTAATAAGATTTCTAAACAGAGCTTCTTTTATAAAAGTCGCTTTTAGTTTATTCAAGAATTTCTTCTTAATGAATCCAACCATAAGTCAAAGAAAAAATCCAAATATATATTTAGAAAGAGTGTGAAATGCTGATTTTAGTAGGGTAATTTTGATTTTTTCGAATAGCTTATACATGATCGAAGCCTGCGTAAACATTGAATATAAGCATTTTTGAAAAACGTGTAAATAATTTCCTAAAAACAGGTGCATAATATTCTCACATGTATATCTCTCTTATTTGTTGAGCTATCACCTTCATTTTTATATCATAAAAATAGCTTTAAATGCTCTTTAAGATAAGCATTTATTTTTAAAAATCGCTTGATTAGTTGCAGAGATATATCAATTTTGAAAGTTCTGCGAACTTTTTTTTCGATACCTTATTAGTCGAAGCATTGTGTTTGTATAATTTTCAAGTGCTGCTTTCTCTTTCCGAGTGACCGCTTTTAGATTTCTCGTGTCTTTGTTCTTTTTCGATATTCTCAAAGTCACTTTTTATGAAAATAAATTTTCTTTATAAGAAAACGTGTTGATGTCAGTCTATGTATTCAGATTCCATTGTGACTTGGCATAACTGAGAACTAGATTGAAGGAGATAATATTTCATAAGAAATGAAAATCGCTAACATGAGATGATTTCCAATATTCGTTTGGGTCGGACAAGTAAGAACGTGGGACCAACAGAAAAAGCATGTTGAGATATATGTTTGACACTGAAAAATCCTAATATGTGATTAAACTATAAAACGGACAAAAATACGTTACAACATGCTTTTGATCATTGCTATCTGCTTCTCTCATGCGTTCTGTGTTTGTGAATCAATTGTGTACATACATATTTTATCGTATTTGAAATATACATTGATACAGCCGAATTAATGAGCGCCTTGTTTCACAGCTGTTTATCGATACAACAGAACGAAAAAACTCTTGTATTCTATTTGTTTTCAGCTTGAAGACAACGGGATCCAAGAGGTTAAGGAACAGTCAAGTGTAAACTCGGCCAACACGGATAAAGCTCTATATTCGTCAGTCTCATTTCTTTCTATAGAAATACATACTGAATCGTGTTGGAATCGTTATTGGTACATCTAATTGATTTTGTCTCGACTTTGGGTTACTTGTAACCGATTGACTTATCTTGGCATCGGATCCAGATGTATCGTTGCTCACTTTTAGATCTTTGAATTTATCCGTAGATGCATCGTTTGAGTCAGCAGTAGGTGGTACCAGAATGAGTAATGGTTCAGAAGATTGAATTTCTTTTAACTGAATAGTGTGAAGACCATGACCTTGATTAAGAATGCCTGTTACTTCGAACTCAGTAGCAGCAAGTAACAGTATTTCGTCTTCAGATGGGTGATATGAATGATTACGAATGCTTCTAGCTGAATGGCATTGAATAGTAAACATTGTTCTTGTACCTTCCATGCCTAAAAACTGTTCCGATTGCAGGACTTCTATAGAAGTTGTGCACGAAGAAAATCCCCACCAAACGATCGTTTCGCCCTTTTCAAACTGTTTGCTTAAATCTAGTTTGACGCCTCGAAACACCGTTATCTGAGGAATCGGTGGAAGACGAGACAATGCCCTGAGAAAGAGTCGAAGAAAGAGGAACCATGGTTGAAGTTTTGTTCGATTTTCTGATCGTAGTGTAGCATTCAAAGCATAATAAAGACATTCATTCAGTGGTTCCCATTCCATCGAATAGAGCATGATCGAAGCCGATTCATCTTGCGTTAAATTATCAGCTGGCTTTTCACATTGTTTTCTTGCAGCGTATGCATAATTTTTTACTGTTGGTAACATTGGGACGAGCGGCTCAATCGCTTCTTCAAGGGAAACAATAGGCATTTTCTCATAGCCAATAATAGGCATCAGGCAACCGAACGGCTTTTGGGCAATATCAGTTAAACGTAGAATACGTTGGGCGATTCTTTCGTTTTCACCACCTGTGGCCATATCGAGTATATACCGAAGATTAAGATACCAGATAGACGGATAAATATCTGAAGGTCAAGTGAACAATACAGTGGAGTCCGCTTATAAGAGCGTCGTTGGGATCTCAAAAAAAGGCTCTTATATCCGGACCGCTCCTTTATCCGAACTATATGTAAAACAGTGCAAAAATTTGTTCTTGTCAACATTTATTAAGTAGTACATAGGCATACATGAATTTACTTAAAGAAATCCGTGATTCTACTCTGAGTACTCTATTTTTCGGATTTCTTCGTTTTGCCTTATCTTCTTCACGGTATAATAGCCGCTACTGAAATCTTTAGCCACACTGTCTGACTATTTCGATTTCAGTGCTTCCAAGATTTCCAGTTTTTGCTCAATCGATAATGTGCAACGTTTACCGCTGGTAGATACCATTCTTTGAAAAATAAAGATTCAACGAAAAATGAGGAACATTATATAGGACAAAGGAAGAAAGAAAGATCTATGGAATGAAAAATCCCATAGATGATGAACATGAAAGAAAGAAGAACAAAGGAAAGGAAAAATCCTTAGTGGATAACTAACAAGAAAAGAAAAGAAAAGAAGAAGAATATAAGTGTATATTTATAATCATATAGATAAACAGGCTCTTTTATGCGGACTAAAATCGCAAAAATGTGCCAAAATAAAGCTCTTATAAGCGAACCGCTCCTCTATCCGAGGCTCTTATAAGTGGACCCGACTGTATTGGGATGCTCGGAACAACAATATATACCTGATTTGTCTGCGTGCTTTGCCTTTCACTGTCAGAAATAAATGAGTTTTATTGAACAAAGAACAATATTCATAAACAGTAAGTCGAACTCTAAAGAAATACAATGGCACAGAGGTAGAGAAACATTAAAAATAATAACAAACAACAAGAAATCTCTACTATTTCTTCTTCTCCAGATACAAGCAAACAGAGACAGAATAAAGTGCAAGTACGCGATAATTAAGAAAAATAGATCTTTTTCTTTTGATTATTGTCATGCAATGTCATGTAGAGAATTAAGGATATCATACTTGATGCATGAAGTTAATTATTTTTCTACAGCTATTATCTAGGTCCGTTTTGAACATTAGTTGTTTTATCCCGAACATCTATCTCTTGTGATTCTGTCATGTGAAATTATTCATTCCTAACATCTGTTATCTATCTTACGAACATCTGTTATCTATCTTACGAACATCTGTTAAAATCTTTTCCATACATTCCTTGCAGAACTAAAATACCAATTCCGAACATCCGGTATCAAAGACGGATGTTCGGAATGATAGTAACGAAACGTCTGGAGGTCTAGTCAGGATTCTGTTAGGAATTTTCAAGGTCCAAACATCTTTGGATCGTTACATAGCGTTATCATTCGTAATTAGGATCTTGATACAAAATGAGAGGATCTAATCTCGGGTTTTTTTAAAATACTAACGACCATTTTTTGCATAACTTTTCAACGGTTCAAGCTATAGATTTCGGGTTTTATCCAGTAGAAAGAGCAAAGCGAAGGACGCCGACCTGTATCAAATCCATTAAGTTCAAGCCTCTCTTATATAGCTATTTGCAGTCAGATATCTTTTTTGTTGTCAATTTTCATGAGTTTTCATCATACGTTAGCATCAAATTAGGCCAAAGTACAGCTCAAATCTCTCTATATTTGTGCTAAAATTTTCATATTTTACCACTGGAGCGTAAAGAAAAAACAACCGAGAGGAAAACAAAAAGATTTGAAAATTTTAGCACAAATATAGAGAGATTTGGGCTACATTTTGGCCTAATTTGATGCTAACTTATCACAAAAACTCATGAAAATTAGCAACAAAAAAGATATTTGATTGTAAATAGCTATATAAAAGAGGCTTGGACTCAATGGATTTGATACAGATCGACGTCCTCCGCTTTGCTCTTTCTAATGATGAAAACCCGAAATCTATAGTTTGAATCGTTGAAAAGTTATTCAAAAAATGGTCGTTGGTATTTTAAAAAAATCCGACATTAGTAGTTAGATCCGGTTCTTTTCAAAACAAATGATGATAGGAAACAGTTCCGTTCCTCGATCAGGAACTGTCTCACATCTAAATATGTGATACACTATAATACTAATAAGGGGATAAGAAAATTTTCACAATTTCGTCATGTCTCTTTTCAAATTCTTCTATGAATTTTAAAAGATTATTTCGATCATGAAGTATGAAAAATTATCATCCCATGGTCCAGACCTTGGGTGAGAAATGAAGGAGCAGATACTGACTTCTATGGGGTGAGGGGATGAGGTAACATGCGGCCTCATCCCAATTTGTAGTGTCAGTCGATGGGGAACTCATAGGCTTCGATATCATGGGTGCTCCAATGAAAGTCTCTGATCCGAATATACGGATGGTTTGCCCAAAAAGAAAAACTTATAAATTCTAAGAAACCACCGATAGATTCAGTTTCCTCGGCCCTAAAAACCTTTAATCAAACTTTGTAAAAAATCATTATGTTCGGACAATAGATTTTTCTGAACGAATAGTCGAACTCATAAAATTACCCTTACCGTTATTAGGTGACTTAACGATAAATGCTCGCTAATCCTGATCAATCGTGCGATTTCTAGGATTCACTAGAATTCGCTTTTTCTTCGGAGAAGAAAAATTCAAAATTTTGGTCTCAATTGAGTCATACACGTTTCTAGTAGGAACAATGACAGTACAATAGTAGTGTCGTAGTGATACTAACTTTCAAAACGCTTTTTTGAAAATATAATCGCAATAGTGACAACTTGTTTGACAGTTCATCGGGGTCCAAAAGAATTTTTCTCTAGTCACAGCAGATTTTACAGCCGCGATGTGTATCTCAGTCATGTAGTCTTCATCCTTACATCATAATAATAGTTTCTCAACTTATTGAACCAGTATACTGCTCTTATCGAAGTGATCTGTACACCACTCTCATTGATATTAATCTATTTACTATTTTATCGAAATGATTTATATTTTCACATGCCCTTAAAAGCTTTTCTGAACAGAACAAATAAGAAAAACCTCTGAAAATCATATCAATAATGACATTGTCTGATGTAAAAATATAATTCTGATGGAATAACATTAACTTACCTTATAATATGCAGTGAAAATTAAATACGATGTCTTGAAAGTGTTGATTAAGACAATGAAAAATGACTGAGTGAAGTGAAGGTAACTCTTTTCTATACACGATGTTTGTCTTTGTTCTTTGTATTTACGTATGTTTGCAAGAGGTAGCTCTTATTTGTCTCTTTTACCAATTCTTATCATCAGATAAACGAGTTTCTCATCAGCAACTTAAACTGCAATGCAGTAACAGAATCAAATTTGTTTGAGGATAGGTCTATTTTCAAAAAATAAATATGTTAAGAAACGAACGCAAATGTGTCGGAGACTTTATTAAAGAGTCATGAGAATGTTTAACCCTTTCACAGCGATTCAGTTTTCCAAGGAAAATAGTTTCAACATATTAATTTTCATGCTTGTTCATGCTCGAAAAATGTACTCGTTGATAATTTCAATACGCTGAAAATCTCCATAATTTGTAACTAAGATTTTTTCAATATAATTTATTGCGTTGGTTTTTCCCCATCCCCTTTTTTTCTCTTATATAAAGCCTTTCACACATTAAAAGACTCGAGGTTTTCTATCATGCCCCTAAAAAAAAAGTCAAAGTTTTTGGCGATCTCAGCGAAAAATCCTAATTTCAACCATTTTTTATCCAATACCTCGTTAGTAAATCTGTTTATTGTGCTTATACCGCGTTCATACAATGGAAAAGATTCAGACAAAGTTTTCATGCAAAAAAAAAGAAAACAAGTGTTCGTTAAGAGAATGTTCTTGAAACAAAATAGACTTCATACCCCAACATTTTGGTGCGATCTATAACAGCACTATTTTTTCTAAAGCATACGATCTATCACTGATGATGTTTATGTTCTATACCACTACACAGTTGGATAAAAGTCTTTCCACTCCTCCACCTTTGTTTCTATAACACCATACTTTGCTTCAAATTTATAGCCGAGCAAAGATATGACATAAGAGTTTTATTTCAAAATAGTATACATCACACTGAAACAAAACTCATATATCTTATCTTTATTTGACCATAAACTTGATGCAAAGCATGACAACATTGAAATAAAGAAGGGAAAAACTTTTATCTGAGAGTATAAATCCCTTGAAGTGAGTAAGAAGATTTTATATTTTTCTGTCAAAGTTATTTAATTTAGTTGCTTATGTTGAGAATTGGCTCGCATAAATATAACTGGTTCAAAATGAAAAGTATCATCAACGTAGTTATTAGTGTCTAGCTAATTGAAATGAATATATTTGTGTTAGAAGAAACAATTTGCAGAAAAAGATCAGCTGAATACATGTTGAGAGTGATTTTAGAAACTTCTGTGTCTGTGTCGGAAAGCACCTTGGCATTTTTATATAAAAAGAAATACGTCCTCAGATATAATAGAGGTATTTCATAAAATGTGTCTCGTTGCATTTTCTTAGAAATATATGGACGCGGGAAGTCGGCCTAATACCCCAAGATACAGAACAGGAAATGATATTATTCCAAGGAAGAGTATATAATGAATTTTAGATCAAATGAAAGCTCGTTAAAAATTGGATCTACTGGTGCTGAATAGTGTTGGTTTTTGTAAACTTCATAATGTCGAACTTCAGAAATTTTAAGAAATTCTCTACATTAAAAAATGTTAAAACTCACATTTTCTATATGAAAGAAAATCATTAGATTTTCCGACAAAATTAATCTTTTTTCATTAATTCTACTACCTTACATGTTACGACATACACTTATTCGATTCGGTTTTGAATACGGCATTCATTGAATACATTTTGAAACATGGGTGGTAGTAGAAATAATGAAAAAAGACTATTTTTGTCGGAAAATCTAATGTTTTTCTTTCATATAGAAAATGTGAGTTTTTAACATTTTTTAATGTAGAGAATTTTTTAAAATTTCTGAAGTTCGACATTATGAAGTTTACAAAACCAACACTATTCAGCACCAGTAGATCCAATTTTTAATGTCCTTGATTCCTCATGATTTCTTTGATTTCAAGTGATTTCATGATGGAAAATCAGTCTTTTGACTGAAAATCGAAATCACGAAAATCACGGGAAAGCAAAAGAAATCATGAGAAATCAAGAAATCGGGAAATCAGTTTCTTCCCCCTTGGGTACAATAATTTAGATTAACTGATTCTGCCAGATTTTAGTAGAATATTTTCATATGTGTGATCATAGAAGACATGATTGCATTAGTAAAATGACGTAGATAATGCCTTTTATATTACGTCTCATTAGGAATATTATCATTTTTTCTCTTTTCTTTGCTAAAATGCCTTACTCCAGTTTTGATTTCGTATCTCACTTTATTGCTGAGCATATTGGCATAAGTTCCTTATATATTCTGGCTTTTCAATGATTCGCGTTCGTTAAAACCATAGGAAAAAAATAAAAAAGTTTTATTTGCTCTAGTTCGTAAGAGACAAGTGTCGAAAACAAGTTTTCAGATAAAACAAGGTTTTTTTTTATTAACAGTGATACAGTGCCTCCATTTTCTTTAAACTCGGTAGCAATTTATTGTCTTACGAAGACTGAGAAATGTGAAGATTTATTCAAGAAGTATATGTTGTATTATATTCAAATGAAAATATCCCCATGTTAGCGGCTATCATGATCACTCAGTAAGTAAACATTCACGAGGCAAATCGTCTGACTATGTTATTTCATCATTGTCAAATGATAACAATAAAAGAATTGTCGAGTTATGCATCTCCTATACTCGATCTGTTGTCCGTCGTGTCACCATAGTTCATTGTAGAAGATATTTAAAGCAAACAGGAGCATATGAACATATAATTGATGTTATCATACTTAATAATCATGATATTGTCACTGATGATCATATTTCTTAACTATATCAATGCCGACAGATTGAATCAATTCGAATTGTAGCATCTTCTCTCAAGAAAAGCACTAACAGTCATAACACAAGAACAACTCAAATATTTGACAAATGTCAACTGATGTTTGTTTCCTTGCATGAATTGATCGCTGATATTAATCAAACATGACTAGAAATCTTCGGAAAGATTTATTTTTCTCATTCTTAAACGGAGATTCGCTGCAGTTATACTAGTGCTTATTGTAACGAAAAATAAATTTGAACGACTGTTGATTGATACAATATAGTAGTTGAGCTTGTTCACTTTTGCTATCATTCAAACTTAAGTTTGTAACTTGTAAGAAGATTTTTATTTCATCACTGTTCTTTTCTTCACATGCACAAACCATCAACTCACTATATTCATATCACTCGTTCTCTTCTTTTTGTTTTCTTTCCTCTCCTTTCAAATGATTCGACTCACATCATCTGATGATGCAATTACGTGCAATACTATATAAGTATGATATCAGTGAAGATTTTCATTATGTACATGTTGTATCGCATATGAGCAATATTGACGAAAGTTAATATCATATAGTTATACTATCACATAAGCGTGATATTGGGTAAGGTTGATTCTATATGACTATGCTATCATCAAGAGATGATAACATGTAGTGACGATCTCTGTGTTTATCAGCACACTTACGTATTTGATTGTGAATTGATTTACGAAGATATTGAATTTTATTGGTATAATTTACAACTTCTTTTTTGAACAATTTAATCATCTATTGAACTTTGCTTTTCACTTCACCGTGTTCATAAGAAAATTTATGATTCAAATCGGGACGATATTTTTCTTCAGCTTGACTATAATCTTGAAATGGCAAATCGCGTTGCTTCACAGCCTGTTGAACACTGAATCGAGCAGCTGTTGTCACAAACTGCATAACTTCAGGTGCATGACGCATAGAATCATCCAAAATACAACCTAATAATTGTGTATTATGAAGACCTTGATTTCGATAGATCTGATTTACCATTTATTTCATAGTAGCTAATTGTGTCATAGGAATATGAGCTAATCTCTCTGCTGTTTTTAAGACTTTGGCCTCTAATTCGTTAAACGGTACCGATTTATTAATTAGATTGATTTCAGCTGCTTTGTTTCCTGTCAGATCCTCGCCAGATAGAGCTAGTTCTTTACATTTTGTCAATTCCAAAAGATGAATCCACATACTAGTTAAACACGCTCCCCTAACTCTACTATAAGGAGTTCCAATAATCAGGTTAGCACATAATGCTAAATTGCTCCCACCACCTACACAATAACCATGAATTTGAGCAATAACAGACTTAGACGAATACTATATAGACATGAATCTAACCACTGGATTTGTTAATTTTGATGTGGTTAACATAATATCAATTCCAGAATTCCAATTCTCCATTGAATTTCTTAAATTCGAAGGAAGACAAGATAAATCACCACTAAAGTCAAATCCTGCACAAAATGAAGTGTCATTACCACGAAGTATTATTATTTTAACTGAATCATCATGATTTGCTCTAGTGATTGAATGGCGCAATTCAGAAGATGTTAATGGTGAAGAAACATGATAAAGTAATGTTTCATATGTTGGGGTAGGATTTATTAAATGTGATGGAATACTCCAAAGTTTGGCATTATCAGGAGAGACTTGTTTTTGAGTGACATTTCGACCATCATTGTTCAACTAAACATTGCAGAAACTATGAGCTAGACAAAACAAAAATCTGATAGAGATACAAAAAATCTAGTACTGATTTGTTCTAACCTATATCATGTAATTTAATGAATGGTTCGAATCTCTTTCAACAGGCCAAGTAAAGGTCGTACTTTTAGTTTTTAAACAAAGCTTTATAGACCACTCATCTTTCTTGAATAATAAAGACATTACCTTCCCTAGTCGAACATCTTGTAAGCAAGATCTTGGTCAAGATACAAGGTACAGAAATGTTAACAGATCTTGAAAACTTAGGTACAAGAAAATATAACTATCTTGCACCAAGATCTTTGCTCAGATCCTGGCATAAGATTTCTAAGATCTTTGCTGAAATATCACCAGCGAAACAAAAATATTTCAGAAAATCTCTATGGACGCCTCCAAAATCTACTAATACAGTTCATCGGATACCAAATTTTCATGCCGAATCCGAATATGAAGTCAGCTTTTTACTATGAGCATCCGCTGACCACTTAGCGGTCAGTGGTCAGTGTAAAACTGTGGAAAATGCCATCTTTGCCGGTATTTTTGGAATGTAGATGATATTTCATAGCATTATTCGTCAAAAGTTCCTCGAAAAAGATGAGTAAATATTACTCAGTAATTTCAGCTATTGCAAGATCTTGGTGCAAGATAATTAGATTTTCTTGTAGCGTAAGTTTTCAAGATCTGTTAACATTTCTGTACCTTGTATCTTGATCAAGATCTGTGGTACAAGAAACTAGATCTTGGTTACAAGATGTTCGGCTAGGGTTACGCTCGAGAATATACTATTGAGAGAGACGCTCACTGTCTTTATATTTCGTTAATGTACACTCATTTTTTAATACACTGGTCATGCGAGAGAGTGAAAGTACATTGATTCAAAGGAGCATTTTCGCAGACCCTGTTACAACCACATAGGATATATTTATATGGTTATTTCTATATTCATATAAAAGTAGATAATTTTATGATTGAACATGGAATTATATAGTGGTTGATAGAATTTATTTGAAATTAGTCGTTTGTTTTAAAAGTTCTTATTCAAATTAATCTTCATTTGTTCGATTAAACAAAACTTTAAAGCAAATCGGATGACAATCTCACTCTCTCATCATCACAATCGTTAATGCTAAGCTACAAACACTTGTCTAAATCAATAACAGACAATATTGTATACAAAGTTAATATGTTGAATTTATAATCTTTTTCTCCATGAATGGGTATTGCACCGTCAATAATTGAGATACTTGTCTGGATGGGTGTACGATAACTCAGATATGTTTCAATCATGTCCAAGAAAAAGTTTCGATTCTGGTCTGTATCACGTTCGATAAGCTGATAACTCTTGTGAAGTATATCAAACATAATTTCTGTCTCATTAACGCCAATCAATTTCATTAGTTCACAATTAGGATTCAATTGTTTAGTTATTTTGCGATTGGTTGTTAGCTGTTTCAAAAACTTTTGTGTTTTCGAATTCCACAGCTCCAATGGTAATGTACTATGTCCATGATCGTCGATCTCTACTACCTCAAAAATTCGTTGTTCAAATCCAGTATCATTCTGATTGTGCGATTTTCTAAAAGATGAATCGATATATTGAATAAGTTGTTGTTGTCCTCTAGGCCATTTGACGACTCGCTTTAGTATCAATGGAAGACCATTTTCATCGGGCCACAATTTGAAACAATCGATGATTATTTGCAAACTATGTCGAAACAATTGTTCACGTGAATGGTTCAAAATTAGATCAATAATTGACTTGAATTGATTGAATTCACTTCCCATCAATCGTTCGATGAGACTATATGTCGCTCGAAGGAAAGGATGGTTAACTTGTAATACAGGTTCATAAGGAGATAGAGCGATAACAAGGCCAATATGTGTACCCATTGTATTGACAATATTAGGTGCTGAGAGATAACTGATGACATGGAATGCAGTTGATCTTGGAAAAGGACGTTGCAATCCACGATAATGATGATAGTCTTCAAGAAGTTCCATGATGCCGGGACTGTCGAATGTAACAGCAAAAGAAAGTAAATTCTTGTTTGAATCCTCGAACAATGTGTCATTTGCAACCAGAAATTCAGCAATAGCACCACCAAGTGAATGACCAGTATGCCATAGAATACGATTTTGTTTCACTTGTCTCCGAATTGTCTCAGTAAAATTTCGTGCTACATGAAGTAGTTTGGGTGGTACACCAAGAAATAAATCATAATCGGCTATAAGTGAAGTAGCATTAACATCTACAACTGTTCCTCGATGAGCAATGACAATTTCCATTGTCTGAGTATTTTGTACCGCAATACCATAGTATCCAGTATCTTGTGCATCGTCATATTCGCCGATAACCTCCCATTGTGAAGACAATCGTTTTGTGCAATAGGCAACACCACTGAGCTCGGCTAATTGATAATGAGTTGGCCATAGGTTATCGAATAGTGGTGGCGGTGGTATATCTACCGTAGACTTCGCATCCTTACGTGTTTTAAATTTCTTTTCATTCTCCAAAGCTATATACAAGTATTTATCAAATAATTCCCTAGTTTTTTTATTTCTGCTCTCACTGGAACATTTCATTATATATGCAACAGATTCGCCGTATTTACGAAGCATAATTAGTGTACTAATGATATACAACTTTGTTCGTGCGCTACTGGGATTGTAGATAATTGATTTAGAAAGATCATTATTTGCTTTATCATATCTGCTATGATGATAGAACAAAAGTCCTCGTGACAAGTATAAACGTCCAAGTAGTATGCCAAGTTTCTTTCCGATTGAACGCTGCTTTCGATATTTTCTTTCATACTTATCTATTATGCGTGTCAGATTTTCTATTGCCCAATCAGATTGATGTCCACAAATAGTCATATCAAACACAAGTTGTTTAATTTTCTCTTGTGTGGCCTGATCACGGACAGACAAACCCGTCGATGTGACAATCCATTCATGCTGATCAATTGACAATGGATATCGACTGTGCACACTAACAATCATCGTAGTTGATATTGTAAGAGTGACTACCCAATAGAGAAGAAGCAGAATTCCAAATTTGCATATGATAGGACCTTCTATTTTCACACAGAAGAAATCGGCACCCATTGTTCGTATTGCTAATATTGAGAAGGAAATCAGAACAGCGATCAGCACAATTATTTTAACGAATACTTCCATTTCAATGCTAATATCATAGATATCATCAACGAACGCTTTCTCCGCATGCCAAAACCAACCATGACAAAAGTATGTAGCCGGTACTAATAGCGATAAATAAGTCAATAAAGACGAAGAAGTGACAGTACGTGTCGTCTGCTCGGTATTGACTTTCGATCCGGCGCCATAGGACAACAATATAGGTAGGATAAAGCAATAAATCAAAATCATTCGAACTTGAAGATTTGAAGCACATAATGACCAAATTACGAGAAATGCTATTACTAGACAAATGTAAAGACTTGATTTTTTTTGGTATCCATAGAAAAGCATGAATGTGATCAAAGTCAGCGGTAAAAGTCGAAACATTTGTTCGAGAGTGGGATTATGTTGTGAAGCCATCTGAAAACATCCCGTATTCAAATGGAGTATGATGGACTGTAGAATAATAACTTCAGACGACCATGTTTGATTGGAACGACAATGAGATAAATAAGAAGATATGATAGCACATACACTCAGTACCGTTCCCAAGAAGAAGATAATTGTTGCTAATGACCTTCACAGAATAAATTAATCATCGCCAATTGACGTTTAATAAAAAAAAGAAAGGAGACAACTTACATCTCTTTTGTTTGATGACTAGTTGTAGAGAACAAAGCATGTGCTACTTACAACATATAATATTGGTTCTTTGTTTGTCATTTAATGCAAAGAACATATTTCAACCTTATCTTCAATCCTTATCTTTCTCGTTAGAGATACGCAAATATTCTCATACACAAAACATGAAAGAATGAAAAGAACCAACGTACGATACTGTAGAACAAGTGGAAGCGTATCAAGTGATCTTGTTTTCATAAGATTTTGAGAGAATTCGACTGGATATACCAGTAGGAAATCTTCTGACAATTTATTAATCACTACTATATCTGAACATACTTTGAGATTTAATCAGAAATCCGCCAGAAATATGTTCAACTCTAACAGACAGAATTTATCATATTCTTCAACTAACACACCGATCCGATTTATTCATCTGATTATAGAACGAAATCAAAACTTAGGACAATTCTTCGTATAATTATCTCAGATATTACTTGCCATTTAATAGTATTCGTCCAATGTATCTCCATGCTCCTATCGGGTGAACAAAAATGATTGCGACACTTTTGTTTTGTCGATTATTTTTCTTAGACAAGTGGTATTGTCTTAGTTTTTTTCCAGGAGATGTGCCGTCGAAAGCAATACAAAAGGTGCACGAAGAAATTCCTTTCGATTTACTCTGACGATTTTTCTAGTCGGTTAAAAGTGAAGATCTGCATGATGCTGCCACGAAGTGTTCGAAAATATTTGAAACATAGTTTGTTTTCCGAATATCTTTGCATAGATAAATGATGAAACCTTGAATTTTTTTAAAAACAAGCGCCGTCGAAAGCTCTACAGAAGCTGTATGACCAAAATTCTTATTAAAAAATATAAAGGTCCTACAAACATTTTTATCATTTTACATATGGTGGGAAGTAGCACTAAAATGTAATATTTCATTTTTAATTTCGAAAAAATGATTAGAACATGTTAGTAAGGATTTATTTTGGCATTTTTAGTAGAACTTTCAACGGCGCATCTTTTAGAAAAAAAACCTAAGACTACACCACTTTTACGATGTTTTACAATTTTTCTTTCAATAATTGCAAAACAATGTAGAAGTTTCTTCTCTGATGCAACCATACCAGTTTTTTTTTTATTGAAGATAAACTAAAGATCTTCGCTGTTCGTTTTAAATAGGAAAACATTTTCTCCTGTTTTTTTTGGGCCATCCGTTATTCTTTGATTGACGGCTCCATTTCTTCGGTACTGAGTCACTGTTATCGACCATTATTCGATTCTTTATGTAGAGGATTATATGAGAATGAGAAAAGTTCTGCTTGTTTGTCACTACTGTTTTGTGTAAAGAATGGCAGAAAAAAAACTGATTTGATTTTTCTTTTTTCTCTCTCTGTATGTTGTGCAATGACTTTTTTCACGTGTGAAAACATTTTACATTTATAAAAAATATTCTTCAGAGTGAATTCATTTTCAGTCTAATGACGTCGAAAAAGACAGGCAATATGATTCTTAATTCTACTAATTCAATCATTAGTCGAACCGGCAACTATTATTTGGATGGAAAAGAAACAAATGGAATTGATTTTACTTGTTTAGAAAAAGGATTATTATTATTCATTTGTGTATATGGAACGTCCGAAAGTGCTCTAGCAAAAGAAATGCTTTTCTGGGATCATCACCTCTGTGTTGACATGATCACTACGGGGAAATGTTTAAAGACTTCGAATGAATGTCGTTTCGAACATAAAACTTCATATCGACAAACAAGTCTTTGTCCAAAATGGTATACCAATAATCGATGTACTTTTGGTGAGAAATGTGAAGATTCTCATCGATTGGAAGGAGAACCAAATGATAATCGTTATATACGCACAGAAATCGACGCTGATGTTTTTAAACTACTTCGATTCATTTATAATTTTGCTGTACATTATAACGAATCTGCTATTCATCATAAACAGGAACTTTACAAGGATGTTTTGATTGTTATGGTGCATTTAGTAGATGCGTTAAGTCGTAAAAATCCTGGATCGATTGAACATCTCTCTCTATTCTTAGAAAAAAATGCTATGAATCAACTGACTACAAAAGAAAATCTTCTTTCTGAACTTGACAAACCATTCAGTGTACCAGAAATATTCGTTGATCTTCATATAAATTATAGTGCAGCTTGGTATCGACCAACAGGAAATAAACGAGATGTTAATTTCAATGCATTATCACCAGCATTTGTCACTTATTTTAATAGAATCTTTGTTGAATACTATCAAGGACGTCTTAAATCACGCGGTGCAAAACCAGCATGGTCTTAATCAATCACATTCTGTCGCGTAAAAGAATTCTATTTTTTAAATGAACGTTGTAAATGATAAAGATAGAATATAAGAAGTGAGCGACGTGCCGTACTTGAGAGTGCAACCGATAGATTATACATAGTAAATCATTCTAGTGTTTTTGCGCAATAATATGCACGTTGTATTGACTGATTGCGATCGAACATATTTTCTTTGTTTAATTATTCACGAGATACATTACTTATTCAAATTTTTGATGACGTGCACTTCCGAACACTATGTTGGCTTTTAGAATTAAATAGATAAATGACATATGATTTACCATTCTTTTCATTGTTTGTAAAAGCAATATGTGGAATATTTGGATCTACTTTTTTCTTCTTCATTTTCTGGAGATATTTTCGAGCAATGTGACATATGTTCATGTGATAAAGAATGCATCTCTGATGATGCAGAACCCGAATTCAATAGTAATGAATGGTACGTGTAATGAATGTCTTTGTAGAATAGTATTGAATGCAACCATGGCTTCTTCGTTCAATTGTTTTCATAATAATAGCACATGCGAAATGTTTTTCACCTCCTTCAACAACAGCTATGATCACTCAGAGTACGAACAGTGTATCGAGTGAGTCTCAACATCTGTTTGATGATTATTTATCAAAAGCTTTTGTCTTTACAAATGCATGTTAAGGGAACAGAAAATGAAATACTATATCACGCAATCTCTTGTAAGAGATTTTCTAGAGAGTAGAATACTGTTTTAATGATGTATACTCTCAATATGGTTAGAGCGAAATCTTTGAAAGATGAATATAAATTGATGATCGCCGTTAACTACATGAGAACTTTGTCTTCGTTTAGCATTGAAGGTCAATGTGGTTATAAATGGTGATGCTGAGACAGGTCCTTGTTCAATGAACAGAAGTGTCGTACATCCAACTGGATGGGACTACTTTGGAACAATTACACAAAATTTTTATAACAATACGAATTTTCAATCTATATCTATGACAGATCAGGGACCTAGGTGAAATAAACATCAAACTATTTTTAATAAATTCTGTTCTATTTTCAGTGATAGTGGTCAATGCTACTTTGTTGGACAAGCATCAGCGTTTACAACAATGTCGCAAACAGTCAATTTAACCATGTACGTCAATTCTCAATTGATCGACCATCAAACCATTCGGTTTAATCTTTCAGCATGGATGGGCAGTTATCATAATGATGATGATAGTGTTGTCATCTTGCTGACTTTTACCAATCAACTCAATCATTTGGTCGGTCACATTAGTACGCTTGGTCCTGTACACGCCGTCGATCGAGGAAATCAGTCATCCTTGCTCTTTCGACAGATCAACGGATTTGTACCTGTTGGTGCTCGTTTTCTGACTTTATCAGTTACAATCACTCGTTCTACAGGAAACGATAACGATGACTCTGTCGATAATATGGCTGTCGTATTGTACCAATAAATATTAAGCTGTTAGAATTAAATTGTCGCTCTTGGTCGAAACAAGCACTCAATCGTTTTAATGAAAGGGCTATTGATAAACTCCTCCAAAAAGAAACGGATCTTGAGAATGAGAAAATAACGATGATAATCCGTGAAATTCTAATTCTAATTTTCTGTCTGCAAGAGGAAAAGAGAGAGTACACTCAGTGATGAATGTATATCAAATGTATAATAAAAGCAAATGAATATAAAGCGGACTGCACACATATATAAGAAAGAGAAACAGTAGCAAGGACACTCGTCGTCGCTAACAGGTTTAGTGACGACAAAAAGAAATATTTATTTTTTTCTTGTCCTTACTTTTTCATGCCAATGTTTCGAAAACGACGCAGTTCTGTTCTCTGAATTCTAACAGAATTTTCATTGATAAACAAAACCTAATGATTAAAAATAAATATACGATAAATGGACTAGTTTATTATAAAAGTAATTATTAACAAGTATTTTAAAATATACAATAATTAGTATGAAACTTCACATTACTTGATCGATTAACAATACTTTTTGTTTCGTTCTCGTATGTTTTTGTGGGTGATATACTTAGATTCTTTTTTGTTTGGATTCGTGTTTGGTTATGGAACAAAGATCCCTTTCTTCATAATGTGTCGATTGAATTCTTTCTCGTCTTGCAGCAAGATAGGAAATAATCTTTTCTAACAGTTCACTACTTGTCAATATTAGTTTTCTAACGTCATAATATTTTATTTGTTTTTGAGATTGTTCATATTTTTATTCGACGTAGAGAACTGAAACTTTCAATAATATGAGATCTTGATTATCAAAACAAAACCAAATAGTGCAATACATAATCTACTATGTAAGGATAGGTGAAGCTGCCATTACTACTTTCTTTCTATAGTAGATAACTGGAATTCAGCAAATGACTTAACTTCGGATATTTGTATATGGAGATAAGGAACTGTTTTATCTTGTTAAAATAGAAATCTGAAGATGACTAGAAAAGATGGAGGTGAGTACAAGTTATCACGACGCTTTTCGTTTCAGCTACAAGACCTTCATTTTGACTCTTCAGCGTGGACTCAACACAGGAATACTTCATTCACCAAAAACATAATCATTTTCATGAAGGCTAATGCAGTTCATGTCCACCGCATGGATTGCCTTATCTTACTGGTGAGTGAAATTCCATTTGTATTATTCAGTAAAACAGAGTTTCTCTGCACACGTGCGTCTTTATAGTATATTTTCTATCCAACCATTTTATTATGCTTTATCATTAAAACAAACTACGATTTGATTTTTTCATTTATTCTATCAAGATTGTTTCGCCATTTTTGTAAATTGGGATGATTCGATTGAAATGAAAGTTGTCCAATGTCGACAGCACGTTGATAAAACGAAAATGCTTTCGAATAGTCTCTCATGTTCTCATACACCCCACCGATGCTATTGAAGGTAGAAGCGCTTTCGAGTGATCACTCACATTGGAATACACATTACCGATGTTGTTGTGAGAAGCAGCCAAGTCAAGATGACTCGCAGGAAGTGAATGTTGTTGTATTGTCAAAGATTTTTCGTAAAACGAAAGAGCTTTCCAGTTATCACTCATGATGTAATACACATTACCTATGTCATTGTAGGAAGCAGCTAAATTAAGATAATTCGGAGAAAGTGATTGTTGTCGAATTGCCAGAGATTTTTCGTGAGACAAAAGTGCTTTCGAATAATCACCCATTCTAAAATACGCAATACCGATGCTGTAATAGGAATCGGCCAAGGCAGGATGATTAGAAGGAAGTGATTGCTGCTGAATTACCAGGGACTTTTCGTAAGACTGAAGTGCTCTAGAATAATCACCTGTGAGGCAATACACATTACTAATGTTGATGTAAGATTTAGCTAAATCAGGATGATTGGCAGGAAGTGATTTTTGTCGAAAATCCAAAGATTTTTCGTATGACGAAAGTGCTTCCGAGTAATCACCCATTCTGAGATACACAGTACCAATGTTGTTGAAGGAAGCAGCCAAATAATGATGATTTGGAGTAGTTGAGTTTTCTTCAATTTCGACTGTTTTTTTTATAAAAGTTGATTGCTTCTTCATATTTTCCCTGTCTTTCTTTGGACAATCCAAATTGATTGTAAATCGGTGATTTGTCCCATTCATCTGTTGTCTCTTCAAGCATAACTTCAAAAATTTGGCGAGCCTTTTCGAAGTGAGCTGTTTTATAGAGCACTATACCCAATCGGTACCATCCTGTTGAGTATGGACTACTCTCTTCTCGTATACGATCCGTAAGGACACGAAGATCTTTGTCATCGTCACTAGTGAGTGTCAAGTTCACCTGAAAGAGACAATCATTTTCACCTATAGATTGGATATCACAGATTCGAAAAACAGTGTGCATTGAGAAGAGAACTTCATCTTCCTCGTGGAAATGGCTAGCAGCACAAATAGAAGCAAAGGGTGTTGTTGATTGAGAAGAATCAACAATCATAACAAATAGAATGCCCACCAAATTGGGATTGTTCTGATTACTTTCGGCGAACAAAAGAGAGACTTCTCGATTTTTGCTGGTTGATAAAAAGTTATTAAATGAGATGAGCCCACCTTTCGTTTTTGTCATTTTTTCAAAATCAATCTTTGACAAGCCTTGGCCACGATAGAGAGTGAAAGTTGGGCTGGCGCAATGTTCATCAAACTGATCGGCGTGCAGCTGTTCAATGTGACGATGCAGATCACCAATAAAAAAACCCATCTTGATGATAACATTCACGTCCATGTTTCGAAGTGCACAATTGAGCATGGGATATAAGAACGAAGCATATGTGTACCACCAAATGGGTGTTTCATCACGGTAGGTTCGTTCGAATTTGGTGATGGCATTTAGTTGGTGATTATCGTCGGTGAATATATCACGACAATAGTTGAGAAATTGTTTGATGTGCCCTTGATCGAATTTGATTGCCAATAAGATTTCTTTTAAGATTTGTGTGTACATGAACAAAGAATCCAGCTGGTCTAAACTTTGTTTTGAGACATCATGCCCAATTGTATCTACAAAAGCAATGGAGATGGCATTTTGCTCATCTTGTTGTACCATTCGCTTGACAGTATGACATATGGACAAGATTTCTGTGAAGACGCCCTTCACTTTGGGCCATTGTTTGACCCATTCCTTATGCTCTGTTTTGTTTCTGTTATCGATCCAAATGGTATGAAGTTGAGGTATATCATGTATTAATGGTACGATAGTTCGACATAATGCATCTGAGATGATAATAAAAACGTTATCGCAGTCAATATCCGTCAGGAAATCGACGCATTGATCACGATCAGTGAACGTGTCAATAGTATTCACAACATAACGTAATTGATTAATCTGATATTGATAACTTTCATTTTTCTCGTCGATGTTATTATCCAACCAGATGAGAGGGATATCTTGCATCATTTGTTCGTTGATTCGTTGAGATGCAATTATATTTTTTGACGAATTAGTTGAAGCTGTTGATTTCGTTTTGTCCATGGTTTGTTTTGTGTACATTGCCAACCTGAATTAATCGAGAAAAATGTTGAAGAGAACACGATCAAACTCACTTATTCAGTCGGCATCAATTTTATTTTGGCAATTTTCTCTCTTGTTATTTTGTTTTTTTTTATTGTAAAACAATGCCATTTTCTAACGAAGAATGAAAATATATGATGAATTGTTGATGCAATTGAAAATAGACACAAGAGTCTTTAAAAAATAATCATTTTCTTCTTTTTAGTAGGAGAAACAAGGCTTACGTTGGAAAGTCGGAACCATTTACTTAGGGTGTACCAAACGCTCGTGGCCTGCAGTGGCGGATCCAGGACATTTTGAAGGAGGGGGCGGATATAATCAAGTTATGGACTTTATACATGATGATTTTTTTAACATTTTTTATTATCATCTGTTCACATTTGTATGATTCATAAAATGCTATGATTTATGGCAACAAGAAAGAACTTAGAAATAAGAACAACAAAGAAATAAATTATCTAAGAACAATTTAGAAACAACAACAATTGAATAAATTATACAACAAAGTCCAGCTTTCTATTCTTTCGCTTTGAGAACTTGTCGATGACTTCTTCAATATCAATATTAATCGTTGGATGCACATACATCATTGCAAGTCCATTTAAACGATTTTCACTCATAGTATTTCGAAGATATGTTTTTACCAGTTTTAATGTTGAAAAGCTTCGCTCACCTGTGGCAGTTGTCACTGGCAACGTGGCATAAATTTGTAAAAGAACTTTGATATTCGGAAAAAAGGTACCATTGCATCGAACATAAGCATCAATAGCATTGTCCGGGCGATTTTCTGGTGCCTCATTGATCCATTTTCGTTTGTATAATTGAAATTCTTCTTTAATTAAATTTGGTGATGGTAAATAAGCTTCGTAAAAAGTAATAGAGTCTTTCAAATCATCGAAAGACTTATGTTCAATCATTGATGGAACAAGGATCGATACATTATAAGCGATCCATTGATGAGCAGTAAATCGATTGGTTAAAGATACAATGAAATGATCCATAATAGGAATAAATAAGTTGACCCGGTAATATTCCTCTGGTGTTTGTGCTGGTGCATTTGGCCGATACATTTGTCGACCAACTCCTCGCCTTATCGTCAATTGTGTACCTAAAAGAAAATTGAAATCACAACGCTGAAGTTAAGCTTCCATTTCTGAGGTCTTGATAGATCTGGTCAATTTAATGGAGAACTTGGTGAATTCAATTCAGAATTAAATTGAATTGATCGTTTGTTGAATTGCATTGGCAATCACTATTTCTTTGTATAGGATTAAACCAATTATATATACTGTTTTATTCCTCGAACGTTTGATGGTTTCATGAGAACAATTCTCCTACCTGATAATTCACACAATTGTTTGACTTCAGTAAGTATTTCGCCATATTCTTCATCCAATTTTTCGCTTCTCATTTGTTTGAACATGAATAAGACGTCATCTACTAAACGCTTGCAATCCATAATGTCATTGTCTGGTGCTTGTAATCCAGCAGCGATAGGTAAAGTCATAGATAAACATTTTTTTAATATGCATAATGAAATAATAAAACAAGAACTTTGAATATTTTTTAAAAAATTAAATGCTAATGTTTGATTTTTACCTGTTTCTTCGTCGATAGTTTTTTCAAAACAAGTCATAATGAACGGATACAATTCTCGAAATGTAATCACAGCATCATGTCTTTCCACCCATCTTGTATCACAAACATTTGCTAATTTTTTTTTATTTAAATTGTTTATTATCTGTTTGAGATGTAATGTTCGTTTTGATGATGAATTGAAATAATTGTAGATTTCCTTGATAGAACCAATGCAATTTTGAATAATAATAATAAAACACGAGTCTGATATTGCCAAGTTAAGACTATGTGATGCACACTGAAGATAAAGTGCTGCTGGAAATAATTTTTGAATATATGCATGGCATCCTAAAAAATAAAACAAGAAGATATCAGAGTTAGACGTAAGGTTAAAAAACAGTAAATTAAAATAAATTATCAGAGGAAAGCTTACCATTAAATTTTCCAGACATTGCTGAACATCCATCATACGCCTGGCCTACCATAAAATTTGGATTAAGACCAAGAATTTTTATTTCTTCAAGAATTAACCGAGCTAAACCTTCACCAGTTCGATCTTCAGCTGGTAAAAAACTAATAAATTTTTCGTGAATTTTATTTTCAAATACGTAACGAAGACAAAATGTAAATTGTTCGACAGTATTAACATCAGTAGTTTCATCGCCGATTACGGTGAAGAATGTGGCATGCTTTACTTCAGCAAGTATTTGTTCTCGAATTAAGTCACCACAAATTTCGATGAATTCGTTTTGTGTTGTCTTCGAGATGTATGTGGCGGTTTTGCTAGCTGTTGATAGATGGTTTGCTAACGTTGAATCACCAGCATCAATTCGATAGCGAAGTAATGAACGAAAATTACCTAGAATTAATATTCATATTAAAAACATTAGAATGTTCACTTTACCTTCACCACTAACAATAGAATCGACGTTTAAATTACCGTCATCTCTGTGTCCTCGTAATGGAATATTGTTTTGACCACAGAGTATAATTGTTTTAATAATAGGTATTAAACGTTTTCGATTTTCAATTTTTTCTTGCTTCTGTTTGTTTACTAATAAATCATCGACGCTGTCACATTTGTTTTCATATACAGAAATAAACCTTTCAGCATCCACGATGCTATCATTGTGATAATTTTTTAACTTGTGTCTAGTTATTTGTCCATCGGCGCCTAATAACTTACCATATTGTTGACATGGAGAAAGAACAAAAGAACCAAAGTGACTATTACCAGCTGCTTTGGCAAATAAAACACAAGGTACACAAAAAAGGCCATTCTTCGAGGGTGAGTAAACGAGCCATGGTTTGTTGTCATTTAAATGATTTGGACGTAAAAATCGATTTTCGATAGTATTGTTTGTCTTGCGTTGAACACACGGCCACTTGAATTTTTCATTAGGAGCAAAATGCTGTGTCAATAATAAGTACCGTAATTCATCCGATAAGTTTAATCGATTATGTATATAATTTCCAATATCATTTTTCAGTTCCATCGAATCTAAACTTGATGGGGCTTTTGATAATGTTGCTTCTGATTGTTTATTTGGAGATAAATGATTGTTAACCGAAGAAACAAGAATCGAATCAGAAGTATAAGCTGAAATATTTGTTGGTACTTCACTTGTATTAATATGACTGTTTATGTTTGCATTCGAAACTATTACTGTTGCTTTTTCGCCTGCATGATTAGTGAGAGTGAAGCCGAATGAAGAGAGATCTTTAAATTTTTTCATTGACATCACTTCATTAGATTTAAAACAATGAATTATAACTTTTCACATATATTTAATAATCATTAAAACAATGAGCTCAAATGGACCAATAACATAATCGTTGATTGTTTCAATGTGAGACAACGAACTCAAATGAGCTAAAGACATAACCGTCGATTGTTTCAATGTGAGAGAAAATGAATTCAAATGAGCTAAAGACATAACCGTCGATTATCATTGTTATTCTACAAATGCTTATCATCTGTATGGCATCAATAGACGTCTCATTATAAAAGAAAAAGATTTTTGATAAGAGAAATAAACGCCTTAACACTAAGTATATATAAGTTATTGTATTTCTTTTGAATCTAATTTCAGAATACAAACACTGCAAATTCAAATATGCTATGAAATGCACTGTTGTCTCTGTAACGCGCAAAAAAATGAAAAATAATTAGGACGTAACATAAATTTCCAAGGAGGGGGCGGGCGCCCCGACCGCACCACTGTAGATCCGCCCCTGGTGGCCTGGTGTTACTTAGCCATATAGTAAATTCTAAGAAACTTTCTTTCTATATAGTGTGATAGAGGAAAGGATGCTCAATTTTTTTATACTATTTGATCATACTTCAACTAATTGAATAATCATAAAATTTCGATAAGATCTGTTTTATTCGCATACGTCACGACAACATTAGCGCTCATTTAAAAAAAGGCAGACGGGTATCTTTTTTAAATAACTTTTGATAGAAACAAGATAGAGAACTGCAATTTTCATCGTTGGAAAGAGGAGATGAAGATGCATCGAATCATATATAATAGAGGCTTTTTATCTGTTTTTTTTGTGACGTTTTCAATTGACCTTGTTAAGAACACACCTACCTGCTAAGTTGTTTACAGTGAACTTTTAATTATCAAGTATAGATTCAAGCCACAAATCAAAAAACCACAAACTGCGGAAGACTAATATCAATAATATGTATTATAGTCCAGCCTCTAATATGATTTTCTAGCAGTTTTTATGAAAAAAGCTCACTTTTGTACTTTTTCTTTTTTTCATGAAAAAAGCATTCTCCCGTCAATTAGAAAATTAAATAAAAATACTTCAGAAATCAACGTTAGTAACACCTATAGCGTATGATTCGATGCAACTTTATCTCCTCTTTCTGACGGCGAAAATCGCAGTCCCCTACATTGTTTCTATCAAAAGTTATTCGAAAAATACTAACTAGCATCATGTTGCAGCGACGTATGCGAATAAAACAGATCTTATCGAAATTTTATGATTATTCAATTAGTTGAGGTATGATCAAATAGTATAAAAAAATTGAGCATCCTTTCCTCTATCACACTATATAGAAAGAAAGTTTCTTAGAATTTACTATATGGCTAAATAACACCAGGCCACGAGCTTTTGGTACACCCTAAGTATTTAGTTGTAACATCTGCTTTTTGAACTTGTCGATAGATGTTTTCTGTCATCATCTATTCTCATAATTGTATTGCAAACAATTGTCTCCTCTCACAATTGTCTTCCACACAATTGTCTGCACACAATTATCTTACACACAATGTTCTTACATATAATAGACGTAGACCCCAATAAAATTATCATAAATGGTAAGAATCAACATTTATTATCAATAGATGCTCAAACTATTACAAAGTCGTACTAATTTATTTACTCAGATAGAAATCATGAATGAAATAGTTCGATTACAATAGCATAATAGTAAACAATGTATATATCACACCAACGATCCGTTGCCCACCAACGATATCATAATTGAACACTATGCAGTTAGATATTTTTCTACGACAATTTACAATATTTTTTAGAGCATGTCCGCTACAGTGAATACCTTAGGCAAAGAGATTGGCACATGATCGTAACTTAGAAGGACCGCTACTTCATCTCACGCAGCGCGTACATCGATTTGGCTCAAGTCTATGATTGCAATCCCATCCTGTTCACATATCTCACTAGTCACATGCACGTTTCGAAATCAACAAAATAAACAGTGGTGTGCATCTATTTATTAACGAGCGAGAAAACTATCATTCCAAATGGAAATTGTATTCTATCATCACTTTTTTTAATTTGTTGTCCAAATGTTGCAGAAATGCTATTGTCCCACAGATTCAACTTTTTTAGTGTCTAAATATAAAAAAGAAGATGAATATGAGGGAGACATAAATAACATGAGAATCACTGTGTTATGTCGCAAAGCATTACCAAGATGTCGTGCACCAGCATCTCCGATTTGGTTGTTATCAAGGTTCAGTGTAATGAGTGTCTATATATAGAGAAGAAGATGACTATGAGAGAGATGTAAATAAGATGAGAATCACTGTGTTATGCCGTAAGGCATCACCAAGATGTTGTGCACCATCAGCTCTAATTTGGTTGTTATTAAGATTCAGTGTGGTGAGTGTCTATATGTAGAGAAGAAGATGACTGTCAGAGAGATGTAAATAGAATGAGAATCACTGTGTTATGATGTAAGGCATCACCAA
>JAJEKB010021337.1:1211399-1244326 GCA_022393335.1 Macrotrachela quadricornifera
GATGACTATGAGAGAGATATAAATAGAATGAGAATCACTGTGTTATGCCATAAGGCATCACCAAGATGTAGTGCACCACCAGCTCTGATTTGATTGTTATCAAGGTTCAGTGTGGTGAGTGTCTATAGGTCGAGAAGAAGATGACTGTTAGAGAGATGTAAATAGAATGAGAATCACTGTGTTATGCCGTAAGGCATAACCAAGATGTTGTGCAGCAGCATCCCCGATTTGATTGTTATGAAGGTTCAGTGTGGTGAGTGTCTATATGCAGAGAAGCAGATGGATATGAGAGACATATAAATAGGATGAGAATCACTGTGTTATGCCGTAAGGCATCACCAACATATTGTGCATCATCAACTCCGATTTTGTTGTTATAAAGGTTCAATGTGGTGAGTGTCTATATGTAGAGAAGAAGATGACTATGGGAGAGATGTAAATAGAATGAGAATCACTGTGTTATGCCGTAAGGCATCACCAAGACGTTGTACATCACCAGCTCCAATTTGATTATTTTGAAAGTTCAGTGTGTTGAGTGCCTATATGTAGAGAAGAAGATGAATATGAGAGAGGTGAATAAAGTGTGACTGGTATCGTTTCATCTCCTAATGCACCAGCAAAACGTTGTGTTGCATCGACTGCAATATTATTTTTGGGAGGTTTTTTTGATGAATCTTTTGAGAATGGGCGTATGAAATTTGAAGCTCGTAAACTGTGAGGAGCTAGATGAATACCTGGTCCCTAATTCTAGCGCCAATTCATGTAACCTGCTCACCAACTCCAGTTCGCACTCATATGAGCTGGTGTTCATCTATAACTCGTCGTATATTCAAATCAGATGTTTAATAGCTTTAAATCTTTCAACATAACAACTGTGGCAAATGACATTGGTAATATTGCGGAACAGTAAAAATGAAACATCATCATTTACGATCGGGGGGATAGAAATATTCTACCGATTCACAACCACTTAACGGATAACGATGCTAGGAAAGACTGGTTTTATCGGAAGGTTGACAGCGGATAGAGCCAGTGTGGCTGGATTGGCTACTTGGAAGTGAGAGACTCTGCGTACTTATACGCAATTGGATAGAGAAGCTGATGACGGAATTCAATCAATACGGCTTTAGTTGGTGAAAAAGCTTAGCTTCATAAATCACCTCTTGTCTACTCCACGAATAGAGTTGGATTAATTCTTTTTCTGTTATCATGTATAACTGCGTCTTGGACGACAAACAAACAAATACACACTAACTCTGTTCTAGCTGATTAGTGGTAACCAACTAGCAATGTTATTATAGAAACAGACTTAATTTTATCCCATTATCAACTTTATATGAATCAACACGTATGCCAGTGCGAGCTCATGAACTGTAATGAGTTGGGACGAAGAGTGGATGCCTAGGTCGAATTCATGTGAGCTTGTCACCAGCTCGAATTCCTACTCAGGTGAGTTGGTGACTAGTTTCAATTCCGATTCAAGTGAGTTGATATCCAGCCCTAATTCCAACTTATATGAGTTGATTACAAACTCCAGCTCCGATTTATGTGAGTCGGAGATCAATTCTTTTCAGATGAGTTGGAATTTATGCACCAGTTCCGGCTGTGAGCATTGATATGGAACTGTCACACTCCTACTCGAAAATAGACTGTGTTTTTATAAATTCTTCGGAGATTCTGGAATATTTACTGTGATTTTGAGAGTGTTTAGAGTTCTTCGAATACTCGAAGACTTTCGTAGAAGTCTTTTGAAATCTTTGGTAAAACTTTAGTATCCATCGTAACTTAAAACTAATATACGAGTCAGAATTGAACTTCTGTTAGCTAAAAAGGGAACAGTGACAATCAATGGATTCGATAGACTTCAGCTGAAGTATAATTGTTTTATAATTAATTCTTTTGAGATTCATAAATTAGTAAATGAGAGAAGTTACCGTTAATATTTATGTAGGAAGTTACAGTAATTGAGTGATCTTCAGTATTATTTTTGTTAAGAAATTCTAGTTCAGAGGAGTTTTGGTTTTATTAAAAAGGTTTTGATTATAGATTATTGACGTCGATCAATGTATGTTTTTACACTGTTTCCATGAGGGTATGAGTTCTCATCCACAGTTTTTATCTACGTATCGTACAAACAACAGCTAGTATTGTTCTAGTCATGTAAGAAAGGTTGTGTGCTGACTTCGCAATGGTCATAAAGCATACTAACGAGGGAAGGTCAGCAAGTGTTCAGTCGCCTTTGAACTGCGTCTCAGTTGACCGGGAGTATTCGAGCGTGCTGATTCCGAATTTCATAATGGTTTGGGTTAATTTTGACTTTAAAGCCCTGGTTTTTGAAGATCTTGATTTTCAAGCCGGAAAAACTATTTGCTCTAAAAAATATTTTTGATCTGTCCAATTGATAAAGTATGTCGTGAAACCTACAGTAAACCATTTTTCAAGGTTTCATAAGAGGTTCTGAAGAAATTTTCTACGTTTAAAACTTTCGAAAAGAGAGGAAAAACTGGCTTTTGCTATACTGCGTAAAAACGCTAGTTTTTCCTTTCTTTTTTTTAAAGTTTTAGACGTAGAAAACTTCCTTTGAACCTCTCATGAAACTTTGAAAAATGATATTCTGTAGGTTTCGTGGCGTACTTTATCTATTGATCAGACCAAAAAACGTTTTAGCGCAAACAGGTTTTTGGCTTGAAAATCAAGATCTTCAAAAGTCGGGCCTTTGAAGTCAAAATTAACCCAAACCATTATGAAATTCGGAACCAACATTCTCGATGATTCTCGGTCAACTGAGTCTCATCTCAAAAGCGAGTGAATATTTGGTAGCCTTCCCTCACAAGTTGTCTCCGTGCTAGAGCAGTGAAAAAATCGTTGTTGAAGTCTAGTTTATTTGCAGCAATAACAAGGAAACCCAAATTCTAGTGAATGCTGATAAACTTCTATTAAAGATTTTCATAATGATAACTGATCTAAAATACAGTTTTCTAATAGAAAACTGACCCATGTATATTTCGAAAAATATTTTAAATATATTTTAATTAGGTGGAAGTAAGAGAACAATCCATCACTAGTTATCGGATGTTTCTGGGTATTTCTGAGTCTATGACCTTTTTCATTTCAAATTCAATTTTAAAATCAAAAACCACAGCAACTTGTACCAATCGACCCGATTCTCACTTGCTGCTACATAGTCCCATCTGATCTTCCTTATTCCCGCATATTTCCACCAAATCTTACCTAGTCCCACCCAAGCTCACCCTCAATTTTTCTGCTCGCCCACTCACACCCTTGAATTAGAAGACCCTCTAGACTCTGGTTTCAGCTTGAAATCAACTGTCATTTGTTCTTGATAAATTTAGATTGAAATTAGATAGACCATTATATGATATTTCTAGAAGTCTTAATTCTTTGAATTTTTTTGATTCATGCAATGCATGAAATCATAGAATACCATTGTATCAAAAATAACCTTCTTTGAAAATAGAGACAAGAAAATTAATCAATTAATATATTTTTTAAGAAAGAACGATCCTTTTAAAATGTGATAAAAATATTACTTCATACTGAAACCAACAATTACCTTATATGGATGGTACGTATCCAAAATACTATTTAGTCTCTTGCAAACGCTTTGGCATGACCAGAAAATTTGTTCTGGTTTGAGGTTATCCAGAATCCGATAAACCAGTTCGACGGGTAACGTATGCAGGGTAAGATTCCTCGTCGCAGACATTGATATTGTTATGTGTGAAATGAAGATGTTTCAGTGAAATATGTGCGCTTTCATATTCTGTGTTATCTTTAAAATATTCTGTTGTGTATGATATCTCATTGAATTTCTTGTGATGGTGCAATTTCTTATCTTTCTATGTAACTATAAAGGTGTGATAAGAACGATATAAAATAAATTTTGAGAGAAGCATTCACATGTCATTTTAAAAAGATTCAGATCAAAGATATCGAACACAACGGTAGCTTAAAGGATGAATATCATGAATAACCACGTTTCTAATTTATTTCACATTTTTATTATAATAATATGATATATATTCTCAGTCAAAAAAATATTTTGATTATGACCGATTTTATGATACTGTTTCCATTAAATAAAAAGCTTTAATTCTCGTTAGATTCTGAGATTATTTTACATAATATATACAAAAAGATTTTCTTCTTTCTTTTACAGTAACACTGGAAGTGAATTTTACACTATTCTGATCAAAGATTGAATACTAACCAGTAAAATATTTTTAACTCTTTTTGATCTCATTAAACTCTACTTAGAAGATATCGCAACTTAGTTTCCCGTGAAAATAGACAATTTTTATTTTTGAATAATCTATTACTTCTTTATTCTTCATAATACATTTTCTTGTTTATTTTTTCGACTCTTTGTTTCTATTTTATTCTGTTCCATCAGGTATTCATTGTTAAGAATAAGATTCTTCTTACAACTATTCTTTATTTTAAATTTTTTATCACGTTCATAATTATTCATAAATCAATGCTGTAATCAAAATATCAAATTTGCTTGAACTTATGACTCATTGCACATAAGCTACAACTCAATGCACTCTAAGAGATGATCAACCGACTATTTCCAGTATTGTTCACTTTCAAATATGTGATAAAGATCACTATTTGATAATGTTCGGCGCAAATCACATAAAAAATATTGAATCAGTATTTTTTTATATTGAACTTTTATAAAAAGTCCTAAAAACCAAGATCATGAAAAATCCGTCTATTGTCAAGACTATGTACTGAGATCAGCTCAACGAGTTCAGCCGAAACTTTGTATGAACATTCACAGTTGGTGAATGATTCTATTACCTAAACAAATATCACGTGAAATGAATATGTATTTGTTCTTCTACAGATGTTCTATCCAAAGAGCAAAATCTCTATTTCAGCCATTTTCATGATTGTATATCTGATAAGTAGCGCATGATAAAGTTTTGGAATTTCTTCATAGAAACACCTAAATAATATCTCATTTTAGTAAAAATCTTAGCTTCTTCGAGTAAACCGTTCGTCTACGATAATCATATCAAAATCGTTTGTCTTTTCTAAATTATCAAGAGAGTTTCTCATGGAGAACACAATGCAATAAAGGAATCGATCTCTTTATATTTCTTTCAAATTGTATCTACGACTTTGTTTCGGTCAAATTTTGATCTTTCTTTTCTCTGAAGGATATATCAAACACTGAGATTAATCAAAAACTAATTTGGACGATAAACTGTTATTCATAGATAAAAACAGAGATGAATATGTAATGAAATAAATGTCTTGATTAAACTAATCTTTTTACATATTCTTGAGGAAACCAAAGATGAAAATTTGACGGAAAAAGAACTCAGTAAAACAGTTTCAAAAATATAAGTCGACTCATTTTTTGATGCTGATTCCAAATATAATATTTGATTCAAGTGAACAGAAAACATTTTGTTCAAAAATCATAGTTGAGTATCAAGAATAGAGACAATAGAAAAGTACTTTTCTAAACATTGAATTACGTATTCGATAAAGAAATCGAGATAGTACATTTGTATAAACAATAATTTGTTCAAAGAAAAAAATTTCAATTTATAACAATAGGACTCCATTAGGACGATATTTAACATTTATCGAAGGAAAAAGAATATAAATATTGTCAAAATTCATCTAGACTCTAGAGAAAAAGAATCTACATTGAATAAGATTATTTTTGACGAATCTAAATCGTATTTCCAAGGATCTTCAAATCAAAAATAGCATTTTAGATCTTGCAGAGGGTATTTAAGATCTTTCTCATTATTCAACTAGTTTTTAAAAAATTTGACATATATGCTAAGTACACTGAATCTTGTTAAATGATGCGAATAGGAGTAACTACCTGGTATGTATTAAAAACGTCGAAAGGAAAAATGTCGAAAGAAAAAAATGTCGAAAAAAATATTGAATGGAAGAAAGTCGAAAGAAAAAAATGCCGAATTAATAAAGAATTCTGTTAGGTGAAAAATTATAAAATATTTATGTTATTCCATTGAAGAAAAGAGAAATATGTTTATTTTCAATGAGAAATAGATATTAAAAAAAATTAACTAGTATGTAGATTCACATGTGGTTGAATAATACACAGTTTATGTTCCATTTGCGATGAGCAATGATAAATTATTCAGCAAATCTTCAACGCCAATATGATTGTCATTGTAACGTGCCATAAGATTATCGATACGCTTTTGAATACGATTAGAAGCACTTGAAATTTGTCGATGTGTACCGCCTGTACTAATTTGCACCAGTAAATGCTGAAATCGACTTTCTTCAGCAGCAATACATCGAATAAACGACCATATGTTGGCATGAGCTCTCTCGATTCGACGATTTAACCTGTTGTTGAATCCTAAATATAATTTTTTTAGCTAATATTATAAAAAAGAAATATATGTACGTTCACATATATTATTCGTACGATGCGGGCAATTGTGAACGTTCCACATTTCAATTGGTATAGTGTTAAACCAATATTCATCCATATATAAAAATAAATCACGAAGTTGTTTTTTCACTGCTTGATCGGTGGTTGTACGTAAATTATAAAAAGAACTTTCAACTCCTTGAATTGGCATGAGCGGCAATACTATCATTTTACGGCAACAACTTCGAACTGATTCATCTTGTGAATAGGCTGTTGCTAAACCGAGATTTTGGATGCGTCGATAAAGACACTATTGGAAATGAAAATAACATCCAGTATGTTTACTTTCTGGGAACTAAAACAAAAACGTCTTTTTTTATAATTTACAAAATAGTTGATGATTTTACTTCAGCAGATATTACTGGAATTAAACCGGTTTCAAAATCTGACATAATACGTTCAGGTTTCCATACACAACCCATACATACAGCAACAGTATTTAATTCTTGAAATAATTCTTGGTAAGTCGTTTTCTTTCGATCAGGTAATACAGCAAATACACATGGAAAAGTTAAAAGAAAAAAAATGAAGTTGGTTGTTTGTGAAACACCGTTCATCCTACCACAATCGAATTTCAAACCATGAATAGTAAAAATTTGTTCGAAGAAGGGTGGTGTTGATAGAAATGTTCCATCGAGAAATATCGTAGAACTTTCAAATAATAATTGTAGTTGTCCTGGACTACCGAAAATCAGCATTCGTTTTTTGCGAGTAACTAATTTGTCACAAATTAAGAATTTTTCACCAGACATTGTGGTTTGATAAACATCAGGAACATCGAATGAATTAGATGTAGGCAATGGTGGTGTAAGTTTTCATCGTGCTTGATTCAATCCCGATTCTAAAGAAAAGAATATATGACAATACATTTGAAATTTAAAAAATGACAATCATACGTATTTGATAAGCAAGTGGAACACTTGCAAGAATTTCTTTCGAAAATTTTGCTTTCGCGATTTCTTCATCATAAATTTTTTGTATTGGTATAGTCTCATTTACGACACGTTCCTTGAGAATCGTTCGAAATTGTTTGACCTTCAAATTCTCTGGTTCAAGTAAATGATTGTGTTTACTAGTTGCATTTAAAAAATCATTATTTGGATTAGTGTGAACATGAGCTTTACAACGTTCCACTGTGCATTTCCAATAAACTTTTGTTGGAGTTTTTTTATTAATCTTGAATACGAAACCATTATGAACCAATTGAGAATTGCGTTTGTTGGAATAAATGAACGATATAGAACTTGTACTTTTGGACATTGGACAGTCGATGAATTCGTAGTTGAAAATACCGCAAAGATATGTTACAACATATAAATACGATCGATTTATATACTAGTGAAAAGGCACAGCCTAGATTTTTCTTTGTTTTCTTTATGTTCTCTGTCTATTTGAAATTCTAGAATATTCTTTCATATAATAAAACTTAATCGAGGAAAGGGGTGACTATCGTCCACGAAACTTATGGATGAAAATATCGAAAACACAAGAAATAGAAAAGGAAAGAAAAGACATATTGGTCAATAAAGACATCTCCGACTCGTCGACTTATAACATGATCGACATTTTTTTTTCGACTTGTTTTTCTTCGACATTTTCTCTTTCGGCATTTTTTTTTCGACGAATTTCTTTCGACGTTTTTTCTTTCGACGTTTTCACAGTAAATCAACTACTTATATTTAACTTCAATTTAATTTATGTATAAATCAGAATATTCATAATTTTTATTTCAGATAGAAATTAACTTTCCCAGGCGAGCAAAGGACTAGTAAAAAGACTAATCATTTTTCTAGTCATGACTCTGTGTCAGGTCTAGTCTTTTTCTCAAAAAGTCCTCCGTCCTGGACTAGTCTGAAATCATTTATGGTCCAAAGTACCCATCCTGTCTATATAATTGACGGGTGTCATTATGTTTAAAAGGACTCGTCTATGACTAGTATAAAGTCGATAATACGTGAACTAGTCCAAGAGGAGGACTTTTTGAGGAAAAGACTAGTCATGGAAATTTAAATTTGAAAAAGTAAGGACGTCTAAGACGGTACATAGGACTAGGACGAGCTCTAGTCTTATATATAGTCTAGTCTAGAGTAGTCTAAATGAATATATGTAATACAGAAAGTTAAATTCGAACATGCATACAATATGTTACTTATCCATCATTTAGCCAATTGAACTATACAGTCAAATAAATAACTTCTATATATGAATAAACATTCTGAGACGTTATTTAATGTAATTTACTCAGTCTTTTTAAGTTTTGGTATGAATTAGAAAAATACTTATTATAGAATAAAAATTAGTTAGACACGATTGAACCAAATAAATTTAGAATGTTTTGTGTTTGAAGAATTTTTTTCCATAAGTACTAACTGGGAATAATTAATTCATATAAAGAAAAAGAATATTAAATATAAAAATAAATTATAAATTATTTAAAATCAACGAAAACTAGTTCTTTTAATATAAAAATTTTATTTTATTTTAAATTTAAATCGTTGCATTTTGAGCTTATATCAAAACTAAATTTTTCATTATTTATATTTCTCGTTAAATTTAAATAATCAGAATTTATATGCAAAATAACATAAAATAATGATGTAAAAATATTTAAATTATTTTCTGATTAATCCAAATAATTTATATTTATGAAGGTCTACTTTAAGACATTCATCTGGAAGACAGATCGATTCTTAGCTAAAAATAAATAACAAAGCAATTATTATAATATATAATAATAATAATAATCATAGGTATTTTTGTTAATATTGTTAAGATGAGAAAATAATAGAATATATATAGTAGTTTTACTAGTTTTATATAAATAACATCAATTATTATTATATATTAAATTAAATTATAGTTACATAGGCAAAATATTATGAATTGGTTATTTGTAATTCATATTCATTAATAAATTCAAAATTTCAACAAAACAAGTAATTAAACAATATTTTCTCTTTTTTCCTCTTATTTGCTTCTACTGATGATGATATTTGACATGTCGAAAGCTTTAGTTTATTTTCTTTATTATAACTGTTTATTCTTTTAAATTAAATAAAACTAGAAAAACTTTTATATATATTGTACTAATTTTCCATCTTAACAATTATTATAATACTACTTGATCCATCCTATTAATACGTCTGATTATCTGTCAGTTATTTTTATGAAATAATACAGATGTTAAAAAATCTCTTGCGTTTCTATCTAATACTTTTTCTTTTCATTACCGAGCAATTTAAAAGAGCTTGACATGACATTTTAGCTCAAATAGAAAGGTTCATCCAAAATTTGTAGGCTCGTCTGATTATACCGATACATTCTGAAAAACGAACTAGTCTTGGTACGTACAGATGACATTTTAGACTAATCACGATTACTATCGAAGACGCTTCAGACTAGTCAATGTTGCTTGTTATTGACTATCTTCAAATTATCTACAGATAGACGAGCGTCAGAACGCTGAAATATGTCTAGTTTTTGACTCAAATCAAACTAGTCCTAGAGTAGTCTGCATTTTAGATAACAATTTCATATATAAACCCATATTACCGGTCAGTCCTGGACGAGTCTTTCTCAAAAAAGACTAGACTAGACACGTATAATGTCGTCCGTCAATCACATGATTTAGATGGGGATTCATGACGGCCAAAACTTCCGGACTAGTTATGACAGAGTCAAATTTGAGACAAAGACCAGGCATGACATGTCGACATGACTAGAAAAGAGACTCTTCATTTACCCGTCTTTTGTTTACTTGGGGATGTACTAACAAAAGATAAAAGACTAAAATCAAATCGCAAGGCAATTTTATCAATAAAGCGGTGTGCTCTACCACTCGTACCTACTTACTCTATCACGAAACATAAAAGTCAAGGTCAAACATTAAAAAATGTTGTAATAGATTTGCAACTACCAAATGAAAATGATGATATTGCTGCAATTTACGTACCTTTATCTCGTGTAAAACGTTTGGCTGGTCTGATTATTCTGCGACATTTTGATTACAAGGTATTAGTAATTAAACCAAGTAGATCTCAACTCGCCGAAATAGAAAGACTAGATAAACTGTATTTGGAGACCCAAAGTCGTTTTTCTGAGTGGTTTTAGGTTTCTTTTCTTCAATGTACAAAGATTTAGTTATGATTATTAAAACTTGTACTTTTACATAATGTAGGTTTTGTTATAATTTTTTGCTTTTTTTTCTTTATATTTTCTTTATATGTTGCAATCGCTATTTCTTTTATCTCGTAACCACTTTAGCAATTATTATGTTGAATTCATATACATTTTGCTTTTTTTTTAGTTTCGGAAATGCATTATAGGATGATGTTTTCTAAATATTTCTTTTTTTTTATTCATTTATGCGTTAACGTTTACAAATAAATCAGTTATACTTGTGTGCTCTTAATAAAATAAAGATTTTAATCTAAATATTTTTAAAATTATTGTATGGCATATATTGCCAATCTAGACTAATATCTTTCATCACATGAAAACTTTACAATATGTTCTATTGATTGTACAAAAAGGGTTTATTAATTAAATCTGACTGAGATATAAATAATTTGACTTACCTTGTGGATTTGAGTTGAAAAATTAGAGTAATTTTAAAGTTATATAATAAGAAGACAAAGTGGTTTTCTACACTTTTACAAATGAAGAGGGAAAATGTGTATCAATTCAATGGTACAATTCATGAATCAGTCTTACCGGTTCATTAACAACAGAAAATATTTTTGCTTCATTCAGTCGAGGTTTAAGCAAGTGGAAGCGACGAGCGTTATTTGTGATGTGTATAGTCTACTAAAATCGTGTATCATAGGTAACTAATATGATTTGATATGATTTTTCAAGAGCTATAAAATAGTATAAAAATATCAGTGAAAAAATATTGGCCACTCAGAAAAGATCAATGAATACTAGTCCCAATATGTGATCTTGGCCATTTTTGACAGCTACTTGTTAGTTTTTGGTTACGAAAAGTCTGATTTGGATAAAAATGAATATGTTATTCGGAATCAGCATTCAAAAGTAGTTGGATTCATGCCATTTTCGTATCATTTCAGCGACTTCTTTTTCGTCAAAAAATTTATCCCTAGTCTTCCTCAAAAATAGGGCAAAAAATGAACTTAATAATAAAGCCATTTAGGCATGCACCAAATCCAAAACTTGAAGGTTTGAAGTTTTGGTTTTGGAATAGTTTTGGTTTTGAGAGTTTTGGTTTCGACATAGGTTTTGGTTTTGAAGTTTTGGTTTTGATATAGTTTTGGTTTTGATACAGTTTTGGTTTTGAAAGTTTTGGTTTTGACGCTATAGGTTTTGGTTTTGACATTATTTTTAAAAAATTTATTTAGTTTCTTGTAAACTTGAGTATATTTGTTTATTTGAAACTAGCTATATCCCGTGCAAATTGTACGGCTTTTTTCGTTTCTAGGCGGAGTATTTTTATCGAATATCATGTGGTTCATAAGAGATGTGCAGAGGGACGTTTGCATTACCCATGAAACACCACGAGGAGGTGGGCTTGTCTTGTCTTGTATATACCATGGGCCAATATTAGACTTCGACTGTCATCCATATAAAACATAGGGTTGTTCGAACCATATTAAATACACCTCTTGATAACCCCTAAATGGCCCGAACGTGGCCATGCTTTATCCGAATATTAGCAGAGAAATCGTTTGCTGAAATCTGATTGGCTGAAATCTTGTATGTACCATTGGCCGATATTAGAGTTCAACTATCATCCACATGAAACATTGGGTTGTTTGGGCCAATCTGAGGTTATCAAGAATGTTCTACAAAAGTCCTCATAGAATCTCCCTTGGTTATCCATTAAATAAGCTAGTTTCAATTTCCTGCAATCTGATTGGCTGTTATGAGAAAGAGTATCAGCCAATGAGATTTTCAGACCTTTTCCTCCATGAAGTTAAGGATGGAGCATAGGGTTGTTCGGGCCAATCTGAGGTTATCAAGGGTGTTCTACAAGTCTTCATAGAATCTCTCTCGGTTACCCAGACAATAAGCAAGTTTCAATTTGCTGCCATCTGATTGACCAGTTTTCCGACTATCAGAAAAGCGAAAGTGTCATTCCTAGTCTTAATATAGCAATTGGGGACCGAAGGATACTCCCAATATATAGTAGTTGAGGACCTAGGGATACCCTCATATAATAGCTCTTGAGGACCTAAGGGTACCTCCATAGTATAGTATTTGAGGAGATAGGAGTACTCCTCTATATTAGTGGGGATCATGTATCCATTTGTTGGTGATTCCGCCTTTAATCATTGGCTTTGAAATCTGATTGATTGAAAAAATGACCAATGTGAGAGTGATCAGACGTGACACTAGACATTATATATATAGAAGATTACGTGTAATATACTCTAGTGACCATTTTAAGATCTACAGCTACTTTGTTCCGTGAACATTCAGTTCACATTATTCGCACTTTAAGGGTTTATGTATATTAGGTATTAAATCAAAAAAAAAAGAATTGTTAGTTTAAACCGACTGATTGTTTTCGCTTTTATTATTCGTCTTTAGTATACAGCATTAGTTTACTAGTATGAGTTTTTACAACTTTACTAATAAAGCAATATATCCGTCAAAATCTTTAACTAATAAACATCTAGTTTTCTTCGAAATGAAACCAAGAATCATAGATACTTGCTGTATAATAAAAATCGTGTAGTATTTCTTTTTTTGTTGAAGTTATTCGGTTTTCGCCATAAAAAATAAGTCTATAATTGTAAATTAAATTTAGACCGAAGTAATTGGATTTGCCATCAAAAAAATTCGGCTTACTTTTATGAGCTATAATTAATCGGCTCTTAAAAATTCTCAATGGATAGCAGCTTTATCTTGATATTTCCATTATAAAAGTGTTAGAAAGATTTTCGTTTCGTTATAAAGTTAGTACTATCTATTGAGCAGACTCTTACAATGGTGAAAATATCAAACAAATATGATATACGATATGCATTAAACTATAAACTATAAATTGTATTTCATAGTTTGTTCCACACAGCTACAACAAATCTTGAATAGAAGATTAATTTGAAATGCAATCCTTAAGATTTTGATTCAGATCTGGATATGAATACTTAGATTTAAATTTGAAGGCTTAGGCGTACGTTTGGAGGCAATATAAGAGCGTGGGTTTGCGTTTAGAACAACTTCATATAAATAGTTTGCAACTTCATAGATACCCCTGAATCGGAGCTACGAAAGCTATTATCGTCTATGAGTAGATTCAAATTCAAATAGTAAAACTTTGGAACCAGTCCTAAAATATTTTTATAAATATCTGGTTTTATATTGAAGTAAATCACTAGTGTTTAACTCCTTATTTCATTGAATTCGTACCAAATCCAAAAGCCGTATGTCAATTTCCACCGAAGTTTAAACATGACATATCAAGACAAACCTAAATCGGACCAAAATCCAAGTCCAATTTCAAGAACGTATCTCAATATGATAAATCTCTAGAATTCGATGTGTGGCATCTCCATCATTTCGTCCTTCTGTCAATTATAACAGTCTAATACGAACAAGAAAGTCTTCGAGTAATGTGGGATAGAAGGTTTACAAATGAAAGTATTAAACTTCTCAATTGTCGCAAAGAGAATATACCGTTATTAGACAAAATCCAGTAGAACAAATTATATACGTCGTTCAATACTTGTTGTTATGTGCGACTCAATGAAGATTTCGAAAAGTTTTTTCTTTTTTTGTAATATCAACAAATATTAAATATGACAAATTGGATCAGGACCGTGTCCATCAAAAACTAAGATACAATTGAGTTTAACACTATATTTTCATCGATCTGAACTAATACACTTTCTCTTAAAAGAGTTGCTGTTTTAATCGAAACATTGAGCAAACTCGTTCTTCATTGGTTGTATTCTGTAAATCAATTGAACAGCTTGATTCAGTTGTGAAACATTCCAGCACTCCAAATGTAGTCGATAAAGCTGAATAGTACAAAGCTGGAAAAGGTGAGCTTAGCACTTGAAAACATTCGTCGTATATATACGTACGTGCTTTGTTTGTAATTAGCAATACATATCAAAAGACATTGTGAGTGATATAGCATCGAAAGAAACCATTTTATTTTAATTCTAAGAAAACTACATTAGAGGTGAACTTGACACAAGGTCATCTTTTAGAACAAAATATAGAGGATTTGTTAAAAAAACAATGGGAAAGACTAACTTCTACTAAGGACTGTATCAGAATCATTCCTCAAAAAATTCTACATATTGTAAAAGTGTACCTTCTATGAATTGAAATGAACAAAATTAATTGTTTATCTAATATTATGTCAAAAAACTTGTCAAAAGGAGTAACAATATTCAAGTTTATAAGAGTAACTTGTGAATTTATCATGGTCAAGCTTTATTTTTTCCAGGTATTTCAAAACCAAAACCTATACTGTCAAAACCAAAACTTTCAAAACCAAAACTGTATAAAAACCAAAACTATATCAAAATCAAAACCTCAAAACCAAAACCTATGTCAAAACCAAAACCCTCAAAACCAAAACCATTTCAAAACCAAAATTCGAAACCAAAACTTCAAAACTAGTTTTGGATTTGGTGCATGCCTAAAGCCATTTCAACTGTCAGAAACGCATTTTAGGGCTACAGAATAATCTTAGAACTCACAATTGTAGATAGTCATACACAAAAAATCACCATTTTAACAAAATTCAGTTTTTGATCTATTCCTGAGAGAGACTAGGGGTAAAATTTTTCGACGAAAAAAAAGAGTCACTGAAATGGTTTTAAAATGGCATAAATCCAACTACTTTTAAATGCTGATTCAGAATAGTATATTCATTTTTATCTAAATCAGACTTTTTGTAATCAAAAACCATATATGTGATACTTGAAACTTGAATTCAATTATTCAACTATTTAACTATTCAATTATTGAGTACTTGAAGTTTTCAAATATTCAACGTTTCAAATTTTCCAGCATTCAATTTTTCAAGTATTCAACTATTCAAGTATTTAAGCATTCGAAGAGAGAGAGGAAAGGCACTGAGAGTGAAGAACCTCACAGAGTCACCTGCGGGTGAGGGCGAAATGCTGAAGGAGGGCGTAGCACCACCACACAGGATCAGCTGAGGGTGATGATGGAACGTTTGGAAAGGGAAATACCTGAATAACTGAAAACTTGAGTACTTGAATACTTGAAGTAATAGTTGAATACGTGAATTCAACTTTCAAGTTTGACACCACCGCTTTAACACTAATTGTATCCCAAATATGAAGTTTTTGAGGATTTTTAGGTGAATATTTTAATTCTTTATTAAAAGTTTTTAACCATCGACGAACTGTGTCACGAAAAAGCTGAAATGAAGCTTCATCTGTAAATATTGTATTAATAAAATCATCATTTTTATGCTTTGCAGCCCATTGAACACATCGTTCTTTTTCATCAGATATTAACATATGAGTAGACTTCAGTAAAAACATTTCATAACCATATTCATGAAGATGACGACTAATTGTTGATGTTGAAACTATTTTTTGGTAGATTTTCAATAATTTTCCTTTTATTTAGCTTTTCAAAAGGAAAGAAATGACACTTCTAAGTATTTCTACGATCAAATCTCTAAATAACGTTAAGAGATAGAAATAACTTTAAGATGTTGACAAAATATTTCTTATATGTTATATTTTAAAAGGTCTAATCGATAATCTGCAAGATTGAAACGATAAAAAGAAAATACTATTGGGTCGCTTAGTATAGTTATCACATATTCATCTTATTGATGAGCTAAGCTTTCAAAAAAACTAACTGCTCAGCTGTTTTAATAACATGATCAAGTAACTATATTGCTTTGAAAAGAAACTAAATACATTATGTGTCACTGCAAACCTCTACTTCTCATTGGAAAAAATAGTGATTAAAAATCTATTATAATCCGCAGAAAATTCACCTTATACAGATTTTAATTGTTATTTTAATCAATATAGTTTTGATTAAAATCCATGGAAATGAATTTATAACCTGATTATAGCTTGATGAAAAGTTCCATTTAATTCAGTAAAGGACTCTGCTGGATAAGGATTGAAATCTGCCACTCCACGGAACAAAGATAAGGTATTGATTTTCTAAATGCCTGTATATCATGATATACATGCATTTAGAGAATCATTAATAGACAGCGCTGCGAGCGTGAATACGCCAGTGAACTCCTGGTTATTAATAATTCGTAAAACGTGCTCCTCCAAACTCTCGTCATCTACAAGTTCCAGACCCATTTGAGTATTGATAGTTTAGTAATAGTGTTGATTTTCGCATATTTCAATAATAGTTCTAGCACGCAGTTCATCTATAGTCATTGTTGGATAAAACGTTCGCAACGAATGAAATAAACAATTTCCGTCCCCTGCCACTGCAATAGGAACCGCTTCGTCAGCCAATATGAGACTGTTCTCTTGAAGGAGTTCCATAGTGTGTTCATCGATCTGGTGAACATTTTCATCGAACATCGTCATAGGAATGTCAGGAACAAGATAATGATCAATGACATCCTGCATATCATTACACTTCGCTTGCAAACCAAAAAAATTGTCAAATTCGTCGTTGAGTCGCGTTAGCAATAGAAGATAAAAATCTTCACGAGATTCCAAATTGCACACATTGCATAGTGCAGAATTTGATCGCAGATTACATATTGTACACTTTCTTCTAGAAATTTGTTCTTTGGGTGCCATCATTTTCGATAACATTGCTATTGTAATCACTACCGTAAGCGAAACAAAAAAAATGCTCTCTTTTTCTTACTCCTTTATTTTTCACTTTTCATGCATATGAACGTGACTGATAACTACTGCCTTTTATAATAAATAAAAAGTGGTTGTGAGTTATTTTTTTCGATTCTCATTCAGTAGTGTTACGTTCTTATCACAATTATTGCAATGGCAAAACGAGTAGTGATAGAAACGTCGCTCTACTACGATGAAAACGTTGTAAATTATGTAGCGACTCATCCAGAAGACAATATGTTTTCACACGCAAAGGTAGTGGAAATTCTGAATAAATTTGGTGTATATGAGTTCGAAGTTATTCTCAAACCAACCGTTACAAGAGGTGCAATTGCGCTGAACCGTCTTCAACGTAAAAAGTATCATCTGAAAATGTATCATAGCTATTATGTACGCTCTTCATCAAATATACCTTCTCGTACACTATTCGATATAATTAACGAACAATTCAATTTTAAAAGCAAAGTTGGTGGAATGGAACATGTATTAGAAGAAATAGTTGGTGATGTCTTACTTCCTCGTCTTTATCCTCAAAATTTCGTTGCTAAAACAGATATAAACAAAACACAGGGTATTCTTTTAAACGGGTCACCTGGGTAGGGATGGGCAAAATCAGTTTTTTTTGGAATCCGATCCGGATCGTTAGACACTTTATTCATTTTTAGTATCGTATCGGAATCGGCCAATTTAATTTTTTCTATGTTTGGAATCGGATCGGAACCGGCAACAAGTTTTTTAGAATCGTATCGGAATCGTGAAAATCAGTTTTAAGAATCGGCATCAAAATCATCCATATTTAATTGGTATGGTTTAAATAATATGCGTTCTATCCGTTCTTTTTGGTTACATAATAAGCATATGATCGTTGTTATTCTCATTAATAGATCTTTGGTTTTTCGACTTTTCTAAAATTATTTTAGCGATGATTTGAAATCGTTTAAATCCGTTTTACTATAATAACTTTGCGATCATTGTACTTTCTAATAAAGACCGGAGAAAATCATATGTATAATAATAAGATAGAAGGAGAAAAAATAATTTATTCTGTATCGAGGGAGAACGGAATGAGGTAAATATATTTGATGTAATAGCCTATTACGCAACTCAATCAAAGAACTTTTCAATGAAGATAAAAATGATCATTTTCAAGACGAAGAGGAAGATGATGATCATCAAAATGATGAAGACGAGTTTTTTTTCTAATTTACGTAAATTTTGACTAAAAAATTTGTTGTAAATTAACTAACAAATCTTGTTTTTTTTTCTCGAAATGTAGTTTTTCATAAGCACTATCATTGCTACTTTTACCAAATGTTATTCAAATTAATATTCGAACACTTAATTTAAGGTTTTACTTTTAAAACAATATAATCAAAAACCGGCAACGATACCAATTTTTTTCTAAATTGAGATCGGAATCGGATCGGGATAAGATCTGACTTTTTAAGTATCGTATCGGGATCGGGGAGTTTAAATTTTCTAAGCATCGGGATCGGTATCGGACTCGCCGATTCCCGATCCCGGTACCGATTCCGATGCGGAATCGCCCATCCCTACACCTGGGACTGGAAAAACTTTAATTGCTCGAATCATATGTGATATATTAAAGGTAGACCCCCAAGTAATACATGGTCCAGAAATCTTCTCTTGTATGGTTGGTAAATCAAAAAAGAAAATTAGAGACTTGTTTGAGGATGCTCGTCATGATCAACAGGATTTTGGAGCAGCTAGCAAATTACATGTGATAGTATTCGATGAAATTGATGCGACATGCAAAAATCGAACACATAATAGTTTAGTGCGTGATACTGTCCAAGATAATGTTACAGCTCAGCTTCTCTCCGAAATTGATGGAATGGTTTACCTGGACAATATTCTTTTAATTGGCACAACGAATATTCTTGATGGAACAGACTCAGCACTTCTTCGACCAGGGCGTATTGAGAAAATAATTAATATTCAACTACCAGATGCAGCTGCTCGATAGAGTATTTTTGATATTCATACCAAAGCACTTATTCGTAATGGAATTCTTAATCAAAATGTAAATATCAACCACATTATCCAACGCACTGAAGGAATGACTGGCGCACACGTCGAACAAATTGTTCGATTAGCTATTCAGGCTGCTATGCGACGAAATATTGTTAATCGAAGTAAATTCAATATTACTGAAGACGAAGCAGAAGATCTTATAGTTTCAAATTGTGATTTCATCGAAGCATTTTCAAAGATCCGTGCATAATACTTTATTAAATAAACAAGAAGATAAAATATAAATTGGTAATCTAGTTTTTTTGCAGGGTCCACCATGCTATTATTAATCTCATACATTATACTTTTTATATTATAATGGATAACTGATTCATGTATCCAGAAGCGACTATCATATATCTTTGAAAAAAATAGTTTTTAGATTGAATTTTAATCGATAATAAGCATTATTAATAAAGTTTAATAATTAATGTAATAGATGTAGATGAAATCTGATCAACTCTACAATTTGATCATGTTGAATATTTTAGAGTATTTGATTCGTTTAAGTTATTCTTAGAGGAAACTACATATGATAGTAACTTGAAGTTTATGTTTTGAGTATTAACAAATACCTATATGTTTTTATCGATATTGCTGAATATAAACTGGCTATTATTTAGAGATTAATATGATTTTTCATCGAATTTAGTGGTTAAATCTAGGTGTTTTTTCATGATTTTCAAGCATTTTTGATATAAAATACACCAGAAAGTGTTTGAAACTCAATGCCAGAGATTGAATTTTATCTTTTTCATGATGTTAATATATGCATGTTCAATGCATTTCGTTGTTTATTTAATTCAGTCAAATATTACTAATTGCTTTTGAAGCTTTTTTTCTTGTTTTTCTGCATTTTGGCTTAATTTTGGGCCTTTATTTTATATTTTGAGGCTTGTTCGAAATAACTGTGCTTACGAAGGTGTTTGAAGCATATATTAACGAGTAGGTAGAATGTTTCTGTGGATGTTCGTAATGGTAAGTTGGGTGGTTTACGTGGACAATAAGGGAGATTCTGGGTGTTCGTATGGTGGGGGGTCATTTTTTCATGTTTATTGACGGTTGTTTTTCCACTATTATTCGTACAAAGTGGGTGTTCGTGCTGTTCGCGTAAATTACTAATACCCTAAATATAAAGTTGTCCTTACACATACCGGTTTGTGTTTTTTATTACATAATCGATTAAATTTGATTAAAGGGATTTAATCAATTGTAATCATTTTGTCATCGTTTTCCAGTTAAAACTTTCACAATAACAAAGTAATAATATAAAGGACTTTACTGAAAAAGCAGTGCTTTTCGAAACTCCCAATCATGAACACTGTTTTTTTTTCGTTTTCCGAACCTAGTTCATAATTCATAAAGTTTGTGTTATTATTTTGTCTATTGCAAAGTTGAAAAAAAGTTTCTTTTGTCACACAAACAAGACCAGAGCGACTGTTTACGCGCTATCAAATTGAGTACACAAAAAAGGAGAGATAGGGTAGTCAAAGTCAAACACATGATGTATAGGTAAAAATTTGTTGCCAGCTGATTTTACAATGTTTCATACAATTAAACCGAAGAAAATATGATTTTATTTCTTTCTCTAGTAGCTTGAATCCAACTGAAATACTCAAGTTGACTTTTCCTTCAACCCATATCTTATCGAATATCAGATAATTGATTATAATCGATTAAAACTTCTAAATCTGATTTAACATACGATAATTGGTTATAATTGATTAAAAACGATTAAGTCTTTAATCAATTATCAAATCATAATCGATTTTAATCGGATTTATCTGAAAAATAGTAGGTTTTTCACAAAAAATCAGATTAGTTTGACAATAATCAAGAATAATCGCGTTTTTTGATTAAATATTTTTCAATGCGTTATATGGAAACAAGAACCGCAACTGGAAAAGAAACCATTTACTTAGTGAGTCATTATCGTGAAATTTACTACCCTATTTCAATCACTTCACTGGCAGAAACGCAAAAGAAAGATAGTAATATCAGTAAGCTAGGCACAGATTTGAGATTGGGATTATGAAGGAAAGATTTACCAGAACTGGAACAGACTCATAAGAGAAAGCTGTTAGTATAGTCTCTGTGAGATTAAGTATGTCGATAATGCAAAAGAAATGTATGTTGATGGTGGTGTATTTGCTAATAATCCCGATTTAGCAGCGTTATGAACGATACAAATGCAATGGAAAAAATGAATCAGTTATAATTTACTCTCGATTGACACTGGCTGTATGAAAAATACATCGTTAAATAGCTTTAATGTCAGATTTTCTTTGAAATAACTCTAGAGTTCGATCTGAAGATACACATTTCGAAGAACCAAATCACAATTCTTCTTATATACATCAGTCGACTAGTATTGCAAATGAAGACTTTCTCTTTGAACTAGATTCATCTAATTCGACTTTTAAGCTACATGAGTTTACGTTCTTATTTGTTAATTTCTAATAATGATAAGTCACAACTCTCTTTACATAAAAAAATCCTTGTATGATTTGTTTAATAGCTGTGAATATTGTTGATATGATTTCGTTTCTACATTTCTTTTAGTTTGATATTATTTCTGCTTATTTATAGTAATGATTTTTTATCAAATTTAATGGGACTAGATTCTTCAATACAAAATTTCTTTTTGAATTTTCTATCTTTAAACACGAAATCCTCTGCATAACGTCACAACATTGCTCAAAGAATGAAGAGTCATGCGGTCGATTTTTATCCTCATTTCCATTATAGAAGATCGGATGTTAGTCAAACACGACAAAATTTTAAAAATATCTTTTGTTTTTTTTTGTTAGGAAGACATGCATAAACACATTGTCTTTATTCCTTCCGTTGTATGTTTTCACAGTATGACATGCATGAACAAACGATGCAAATTGTGTTTTTGAGACGAAAAAAATACTTGGAAAAACCAACGAAACAATCACATGTGAGATCAGCATCCCTCACACTTACCCATCTGATACGTTATCCTGAAGCACAACCATCACCATCGTTGTCGCATACGTTTCCTGATCCAAGAAATAGTCCATTATCAAATATTGATGCATGTTCGTACAACTTACATCCATATACTAGTCAATTATTGTTATCATCAGTTCAAGGTTTGTAACTTGACACTTACAAAGTGCTCATTTTTTTCATATTTCGTCATTTATAGGTGACTATTTTCAATACAATTACCAACAGCAACAATATCAGAATGTCTATGGTGCATCTTTGCTTCAACAAACAACAGGTCATTATTTTCTTATGATTCGATTCTTTATGATCTTCTTTATTCGTGTTCTAGTGAACGAACGTCTCGAAGCTATTGCTGCCAAACATAAAATTCGTGACACACTAGTTCAACGTCTTCGCACACGGGAACAATTTGAGATTGTCGTGCTTTGTGATGATTCTGGCTCGATGAATATTCAAGTTGATAGGACTCACTATACACGCTAGAATGAATTACAAACGATTATGCATACTATCATCGACATTAGTGTCGTGTTTCATTCGAATGGAATTGATGTGTATTTTATCAATCGAGATACTGTATTCAATGTAACAGATCGTCAGCAGATTCATCGATCGTTCACAAGACCTGCAGGTGCGGCGTTGATCGTACCTGTCCTTCGACCAATCTTTCGATCAGCAGCAAGTAAAGTAAACAGAGCCAAGCGATTGCTTGTCTTCATAGCTACAGATAGAGAACCTACAAATCAAGGAGGTGACATTGATATTCAATCTCTCGAAACACTGATGAATACGGAACGTCAATCCCATACAATGCATGTGATTTTTCTTACATGCACGGACGATAAATCGAGTATGACTTATTTGCCGGCATGGGATCGCTCGATAACCAATGCCGATGTTATCGATGATTATGAAACAGAATGAGAAGGAATTCTTCGAATGTGAGGACGTCATTTTCCATTCGCATTTGGTGATGAGGGGGTGAGAGTGGAGGGTGAGGGTGGTTTCTTTTTGCTGTTTCCTTTCTCAACTTGAATGATTGTTGTGCAAGAAAACGCAATATAAATGTTTTTCTCTTTCCTCAGCTCATAAATATTTCTTTGAATATGAATAGTTTTTCTTCCCTACAGAATGACCGATGTACCACAAACATCTTCAACCGAATCATTTTCTGTAGAGTTATTTCGTGAACTATTCGAATTCTTTATTAATTTAGAATTATTGCTTATGGTCAATTATATTTTTTGCCACTTGCTGACAGCTCATCACAATCGAATTTTAAGTTAATCAAACATGTTGTACTGCCATACATGAACTTGAATAATTTCGTTCGATTACTTTCTTCTATTCCTCAAGTTCTATCTATCAAAAGTGTCTGTTTACTGTTTAATTTGTTTGGGAAAGATTACTGACTCAATATTGTTCAAAATTAAAACGATTCGATTTTGAATTAGGTGATTGTCGAGGAACACATCCATTTACATTTAAAAGTGAGTTCTGTCAAGACTTTGCGTTTGCAATAAAATTGAAAATATTTGTATATTTCTATAATGTCTTACTATTTCAACATCTTTTCACATGAATAATAGCACAAAAAGTTTATTCAAATGGTCATTCCACATTAGCGAAATGTTTGAAGATAAAGAGTTCGTCGGAAAACAAGAGAAATAAAAAAGAAAAAAAGCAACAACATAACATATCACGAACTTGGACGGATTAAAGAGCAACATATAGACTATGAGCATGGGCGTGAGAGTCGGCGAAAAATATGAATTAAAACTTCAGTTTTCAACTCATAATATGACTACTTTTATTCAACAAAATGAAGCTAACTGATCCCGGACCAGTGGCAATAATTGAAAACTTTCCCATTACACCAACTGCATTTGTTGAGACAACTAAAATGTACTTTGTCACAGTATTAATATACAAGCTTAATAAAAACTGATCATTGCCATTGTCATCATCATTAAATGCTATTAAATTTTTAAATGGAGTAACAGGATTGAAACTGTTATTATAAATATATCCATATGTATCGATGGTACTATCACATGAAATGCTATAGTATGCAGCTCTAGAAACATTGATAAGAAGAGCTTCATAATAGTGATTGGATCTTAAACAGAACTCTGTACGACAAAATGTTTGACTAACGTTAGTCAAAGCTGATGAGTATTGCGATTGTATGGTAGTTGTATCACCTAATAGAGAAAAATCAAATTCCTCACTAGTCAAGCTCAATATTAAAGTTTCAGTTCTTACTTGATATACGTAATTGAGAAAAACTAACCGATGTCGGACCGATGGCGGTGATTTTGAATGATCCTGTTATGTTTTGAAAGGAAGTTGTTAGAACCAGAACGTATTTTGTCAGACTCTGGAGATATACTTTAAACATGAATTGTTGATCGCCACCACTATCTTCATCATACGATAATAAATTGCCGGGCGGATAAATAGGATCAAAAGCATCAATATATATATAACCATATGTATCCATGTTACTGGTGCACATAATAGTATAATATCCAGTCAAGGATATGTGAATTTGAATTGCTTGATAGAAATATTGTCCCGCTCTAAGAGAGCCTTTGCGAGCATATGTTGGACTGTTGGTAGTCAAGTATGATGGGTATTTTGATTGTACCATTGTTGATTTCACTATTCAAACAAGATGAATTCATACCTATAGGATTATTTTAAGAAATGCTCAATATTCATAGACATCACACGCAGCGAGTTAAAACTTACTCATATTTTACGGTGGTTACAATTGTATACATACTTATCGTTATTCGAGTATCAATATTGAAACAAAAATAGTCTTTCACTGACAATATCATTAAGAAAACTACCTTTAACTAGTTAGAATTGCTATCTATTTCTCATTGTGGAAACAAAAATTATTGATGATGTCCTTGATTATTTAACAAAACGATGAAAGGAATGGTTATTTTACTATTTTCGTGACAACGTGGTATCGAACATAGAATAACAACTAGACATGAGCGGGACCACCTGTTTTTGGTGCCGGTCCCGGTCCTGGTCCCGGTAAAAAAATTTTTTTGGTCCCGGTTTCAGTCCCGGTGTCGGTAAAAAAAATTTTTGATCCCGATCCTAGCCTCGGTTCCAGGTAAAACACACTTCGGACCCAATTTTTTTGCGTAATAATGCATTGTTTAGCCGAAAATTTGATATGACTCTATAGCAGTGTCATTAAGTTTGAGACATCTTGCCGGTATACTACGAACTAGACATGAGCGGGACTACCTGTTTTTGGTCCCGGTCCCAGTCCCGGTCCCGGTAAAAGTAAATTTTTGGTGTCGGTCCCGGTTCCGATCCCGGTAAAAAAATTTTTTTGGTCCCGGTCCCAGTCCCGGTGCCGGTAAAAACAAATTTTTGGTCCCGGTCTCGGTCCCGGCGGGACTGGGACCGGGACCATCATGCCCATCTCTAATAACAACCTATATTTTTGTGAGTATTTGTTATATTAAAAGTTCATTGATTTTTTACTAGAAGGTATTGTTCGATACAGTCAGAAAATGTAAGATATTTACATTCTTCATTTCATTTAGTATAGACCGTGAATAATATTTGCAAAAGATCCTCGGTATAAATTTCCATCAAAACCACCTTACCGAGTGTTCGTGACGTTGTAGTCATGCCGAATAATCGTTCTATAGGATGAATAAGTTCACTGTTCAAGCTGATAATGACACCTAGCATGACTATAATAAAAATTGCAACACATAATACGGGGCATACATATTGGCATAATTGTCGATTATTTCGTACTAATGGTCGTACATGATTTGATGTTGGTGCTTGTGACTGACGTTGTCGTGGTAATTCTTCAGTGGGTTTGAAGATCATCGGAGCAGTTTCGTTGGAAAAAAGTTGATCAGGACGAAGAGGTTGTCTTGTGAGAGGACTGTTTCCGTGCTCCTTCACCCATTTTGTTATTGCTTCGCCCTCATATATATGTCCATCTACAGACATCGTAGGAACAAGAATGGGCTGAAGTGTAATTGGACAGATCGGACCAGCTTCTGGTGATTCTGCCATTTTATGAACTCTTGAATTGTATTAGGGCTGAGCAGTTGAAAAGTCAATAGTCTTCAAACAAGAAACGCATGTGTTCTGTGTGTTGTTACCAGAAAAAAGGTATTTACCGACTTTTAAGTGTCCTATCACTTTTAAGAATATGACGACTACGATAAACACTTTTTTTTATCTAAGAAAGCAAAAGGATAACAATCTTCGAAGTCTAACAGGCGTACAAAACTATTTCATTATGCATCCTGTTCGAAAATGTAATGGAGAACTCCTGGTAAAATATTATTTCTAACCTAGTACAGAGTCACGCAACGGAAGAGATCGGAATTTTAATACCTTTAATTGCATATACAAGATTGAAGTACTATTCAAGAACTATCAAATTCACTACTCACAAGTTTGATTTTTAACGATCGATCAAAATGTTTCTTTCAACATTTTCTTTCCATTCACATACAAAAATAAATATAATACAGAGTCACACGTGTCTTCGTACTCTTATAGGCGAAAACAGAAATTATTGTGCAAGTAACGTAACGTGGAAAGAGAAAGAACAGCTTCTTGTTTGAAGAAAATTTTATAAAAGCGAAAAATAAAAGAGAGGTGACACTTTTTAGTTTTCTTTACAGACGACCGAAGATATGATGCGTGTTTTTTTCTTTTTTTCTTAACAACTCAAATCGAACAATATGGTTCGTATACAGAGTCGTCGTAGCGCTCTAACTTAGGACATATTGTATGCAATATTATTTTCGTAACAAAGAGCAAGTATCGTTCTTTTTTCATTAAAAAGAATTTGCGTATAAGACAGTAATTACAACGACACTTGTGATATTTCATCATTTCGTAATACAAAGAGTAGTATGCATATATTACTTTGATTAGCTTGCGCGTGTCTATTATATTTATATATATTTCTTCTGTGTTCTATCTTTGCTTCGTAACTAATTTAGAATGTAGAGCGCTTCACGCTGCATCTTGTAGTATATTTTATTTTTCCTTACGAAACCATATTAGATGATAAAAAGATCAAATAAGAAACATGAAATTTTACATTCGTGCGGAAAAAAATGATGCTTTCCTAACCTAGAAAACAAGTCAGACACAGTTTTATATTCTTTCAAAACAAAAGTTAGACAATTAAAATAAGCTTTACTATGAGGATTGTAGAGCTTTTCACGCTGCGTCTTATGGTTTACGCGGTTTTCTTAATAAAACGTATTTCAAGATTAGAATATGAAATGCAAAATGGGACCCACCGATGGGTCCCATCGCGATGAAAGGGTTAAACATTGGATTATTAACATTTATTCTATGGAAATCATCATAACGCAGTTCAAAAATTTCTATTATTTTTTTTTCTAGTATTACTGCATAATTATCATACATAACTTTGCTACGTTTTTTGTCTTTTTTCTTTGCTTAGTATCTTTACAACATACACCATGATCACGTTGATTTTGACCGTTTTGTGTAGTTTACTGTATGCCAATGAAACATCGAAATTTTCTTATTTCGATATAGTTGGATAGAACATCAATTCCTCTATCGAACAATATGGTTTCGATTTGATTTTATTTTTGATTGTATTCCAGAAATTAATGGATTACAAAAGGAGTCAAAAAAGTTTTTTTGAAAAAGGAGCAAATTTTATAGCTTCTTTTTCCAACCTCTAATAGATTTTATTTAAAAAACAAAATATATCAGATGGTGCACCGTAAAAAGCTCTACAAGTTACAAAAGACTACTTCAGTCTGTTTTGTTTTTCAAACGGACAAAATCGAATTTCTCCGTCAGGAAAAAACATTTCTTTTTGCAGGATAAACAGATGTATTTTTACAATTTTGTATTTTTATCACCTAATGTGTCTTCGTACAAAAGCTTTACGCACCAAAAGAAGCAGCGTGAAAAGTTCTAAAAACTACTCACTAATGCTAATTGAAATAGCTTCAAAAAAGATTTTAAAAAATGCTGTAAGATTAGTACTCGCATTGTCGACATTCGATCGGTGAGACTTTTGCCTATTTTAAAACAAAAATAGTAAAAGTAAAACAAGCGATCTTATGTAAACTGTACAGCTTTTCACGGCGCATCTTCTGGTATATTTTGTTTTTACTAAAGTTCGTTAAATGATGTAAAAGAAAACTTCAAAGTATGGCCACACATTCTGTTCCGACAACTTTTGCAAAAAGTTTTTTTTTACTTCTTTCGTAATTTATTAATTTCTGGAATACAATCAAAAATAAAATCAAATCGAAACCATATTGTTCGATAGAGGAATTGATGTTCTATCCAACTATATCGGAATAAGAAAATTTCGATGTTTCATTCGCATACAGTAAACTACACAAAACGGTCAAAATCAACGTGATCATGGTGTATAAAGTTACTTTCATTTCGTGATGTATAGTTGTTGTATGAAGAAGCAGAAAAAAAGATGTTGGACACGACTTTATGAGTAGATCATTTTTTGATTCAAATTTATACCCGTGGAAAACAAAAGCTGCAGTCGATTTTTTGGCTTTTTTTTCATTATCAAGCAACATTTTGGAATAAATAAATATGCCATTCGATAGTCCTTGAAATTCTCTATTAACTTATATATTTAGATTTATCTTTTTGATCTGACTCATTGGGAAAAATATCGGCGATAATAAAGACATCCTCATTGTCCAAATTTTAATGATGAAATTTTATCGATGTTTTCTTCAATACTAGTTTTAATTTCAGAAACTGAAGCTCATTGAATGTTTTAAGCGCTATGAGGACGCACAGCAAGTTTGGTAAAACATTCACAGTTATTTTTAATAAGGATAATGGATTTTAAAATTTAAAACAACTTTTCTAGAAACTCAGCTGTGTGTTGACTAAACCTTTGAAAACCTAATTAGAAAAAATTAATTTTTAGTTGCTGTTAATGAAAAATATTCTCTTTATGCTCAAAACATTTCTGTCTTGACCAATGTTTTAGCTTATTGAAAATACGTAGGATTGTAGAGAATTTCAAGCGTTATCAAAATATATAATTAGTTTATTTGAAAGTTAACTCCTAATAAGGATGTATTAAAAATAGTATTAGAGAAAACATCGATAAAATTCTATTATTGAGATTAGGACAATGAGAATGTCTTTATTATCGACGATATTTTTCTCAATGAGTCAAATCAAGGATATAACTTAAATATATAAGTTAATAGAGAACTTCAAGGACTATTGAATGGTGTATTTAATTTATTCCAAAATGTTGCTTGCTAATAACAAAAAAGCCAAAAAACGGACTGCAGCTTTTGTTTTCTATGAGTATACATTAGTATCTGATGTGAGCAAATATTTTTGGTCATGATCACGTATCGATCATGAGTATTTTTTCTGGTTTGTCACAATGTGTCATCTTTGTTCTTAAATGTATATTATGAAAAAGTTCAAATGTACTGTTTCCGTTGATAGAAGCAACCGAAATATGTTGTTTTGTGAAGAACAAAATAGAGATTTTCGATATTCAACGTTAAATTTTATCTTATCAAATGAATGATGAACATTTCAACCGTAGCTGAAAGGATTATTCCATGACTGTGAATCACAGCCATCACACAGTGCATTAATCATGATCCACATGAAAACTTCGAGTGACATATATATTCAAAGCTAAGATTCATTTGATACTCATCATCATTAAAAATAATCTAGACAAATAAGAACTAAATAATGTCATTTTAAAAGTTAACTGTCAATGATCTTCGATTCTTTGATAATATACTTATTAATATTTTCTGCTGTCTGCTCGAGATGTGATAACATATATTCAAACATTGCATACATTATTGTATCATCCACAAGGCCAGCAGCCAATTGTCCTACAACGGGAATTGTAGGTATAGCTTTCTCCACCACTTTTGCCGCTTCATAACTTTCCACTAAATAGCCCATAAATTCATAGGCATCTTTAAACAACTCAGGATACTTTGCCTCGAGCTTCTCAGCAGAAAGACCATGTAAATCACATTTACGAGCGAGTGCATCATCATCGAGTCCCAGTTCCTTTCGATAGAGTGTAATCTCGTTTACTATTGTAGCCATTGGAATAGTAATCGTTCCTGCAAATGCTGCTAGTGTATCCCAGCGACGGCGTCTGATCTTTTGAACTTTCGCATGAACTAGTCTTTTGCTATTAGTCATCAAAGTAGTAAGTAAAGCTTCTTTCTTCCATTCCACCACGCCCATGTCAACATCCTTCATCAGACGAGAAAAATCCCATCGTTGTACATTTTCCAAGTAATTACAAATAAGATAGACATCTTTCACCGTTTTAACGTTCTCGAGAACGTGAGTTCAAATCTTTGTGAGTATTACATTTTCTGATTGTCCTTGCCGAAGTCCGTTCTCAATTTCGATGTCAATTTTGGAAACGACTAGTATGTATTTCTTTTCAGCTTTCTCAATTTCTGTCATTAGCCATATATCATCTTCGACTACATTTTCTCGTATTATTAGAATGAAAGTGTCATAACGATCAAATTCAATAGTTTCCAAGTATGTTTCTTTGGGAACTTGTTCCGTTCCAGGACCTGAAAAGTATGTTTTTCATTCGGAATAACTCTTTTAAGAAGAGAACAAAACTTACCAGGAACGTCCCAATATCGAACATTTGTATTTTTTGTTGTTTCGTACGGCGTAACTTTGAGTGTAGTCTGAATCACATCTGTAGATGCCGCGTCTGGATGTTTGCAATCAATACCACGAATGGCATTAATGAAACTAGACTTGTCTACACCAGGTTGTCCAATCACACAGATGTTTAATGATGTTTTCTAATACTCTTAGAGTGCAGATTGAAGTTTCTTACGGTCTGGATGATCGAATGAGAGTGTGATTCGAAAATTGTCTTCGGCAGCAATTTTAACCATTTGCTTAACGATATCGGTTTCAGCATCTTTCTGTACAAAAAACGTAAGTTGGACGGTAAACTTAGTTTTTTTTCAAAATGTCTCAAATATCAGGGTTTTTCGATAAACTTTTCACAGTTACAATGTTTATTTTGTCTAACCACTAATGACAACTACAAAAAGTGTCCGCCGCCTTTTCATCTAAGAAAGCACACATTCGTTCTCTTGTTTTGAAAGGCTCTCCTGTGCACAGAATACAAATGAAAAATGCTTATGATCATAAAGCTTGTTAAAACAAATGCGTTTTATGTGGCATAAAAGGAATTTCTAAATACGTATGAAATGATAGAACGAAAGACCAGGATAAGTCATATGAGAATAAGTATTTTAAGAGATAGTTCGTGATAAAGGATTCCTACTCTCCAATAATCGCACTGTCGAAATTTTTCTTTTTCTCGATTTTTTTTCATCTCAAAAATCGAAGAAAAAGTATACACTCGGTATTTGAACATTTTCTTACAATTCAATGAACTGTTTGAGCTCGGAAAAGTCTCGTTTGATAGAGAAGAGTTCAGACTACAAATCTATTTGATTCATATTTCAATTGCGTACCAAGAGAAACATTTTTATCTACATTGTATAAGAAATTCGAAAACTCAAATTAGTTGCTGTTACGTGATATCTAAGAGCTAGTTTGAAATGTCATGTTAAACAGGGACTCTCTGATCAGATAAAGATGTCTTTTCTCTTCGAAGGAAATAACAAGGAAATTGTATTTAAATTTGCTATTAAACATCGTGTAATCTATCTATGAACTCCGTTAGCTTGGTTGAACATTTCGATTGACAGTATCATAATTCTGATGTAATTTTTGAAAAAAGTACAAGAATTGCATTCTTGTTGTCATGTACACTAGATCTAGAAACTACTAACGCTCTTAGCTTTCCAACCAGGTTATTAAATTTCAATGACTACCTCTTATCTCTACTGACCGATTAATGCCGTGTAAAATGAAAATATTGTTTATTTGATACCTAATTATCTTTTCACTGCTCAACGATCATCAGAAGAGAACATATGTATGTAGCGGTTTCTTTGTTGGTTAGAATAACACAAAGACCAGGTGTCTCAAAGTCACGGTTAATTAATAACTTCATCTGTACTGGGAGAAGAGATGACACTTCAAGTTAGAATACGATCAGCAGATTGTTTTTACCACATGGAATATAACATATATGGTTTCTATTAAACTTCTATAATTTCATCATGTTTAAATATGTCAAATTAATGATCTAATTGGATAGACAAAGATCCGAATAGCCTACCAAACTGATGATAAATTCCAATTGTAGTATTATATTTTCTAACAGCATCAACAACATAGACTCATGAGAAAACCATCGTACTATCTTGTACTTTAAATCATGAAATAAGTTACAAATTGAGTTTCATCGGCGATAAAATGTATCCATTCAAGCCGCTAGAGCTAGTGACGGTTTTCTGAATCTAAGAATATCTGTAAGATATAGATTGAAAATTTCTATCTTTTATTGATAACGAGGTCTTGCAATATCGGAAATAACTATATTGTCTTTTCAGATCATATTTTTAAAATTCAAATTGGCCTGTGAGTTTCGCTCCAGTGGAAAAGCCAGCCACTGAAAATAGTCATTGCTTCTGTTATAGTGTGATTGACATAGATCTTTTTTTTCTTCTTTTTTCTCT
>JAJEKB010021337.1:1262368-1296151 GCA_022393335.1 Macrotrachela quadricornifera
TCAAGTGAGTTGATGACTAGTTTCAGCTCCGATTCAAGTGAGTTGATATCCAGCCTCAATTCCAACTTGTATGAGTGGATTACTAACTCCAGCTTCGATTCATGTGAATTGGAGATCAATTCTTCTTTCCAATGAGTTGGAATTTATGCATCAGTTACGGCTGTGAGCATTGATATGAAACTGTCACACTCTTATTCGAAAATTTAGAGTTCTTCGAATACTCGAAGACTTGGTAGAAGTCTTTTGAAATCTTGGGTAAAACTTTGGTATCTATCGTAAGTTAAAACTAATATAGGAGTCAGAATTTAATTGATGTTAATTAAAAAGGAAACAGTGACAATCAATGGATTCGACAGACTTTAGCTGAAGTATAATTGTTTTATAGTTAATTCTTTTGAGATACATAAATTAGTACGTGAGAGAAGTTACCGTTAATACTTATATAGGAAGTTACAGTAACTGAGTGATCTTCAGTATTATTTTTGTTAAAAAATTCTAGTTTACAGAAGTTTTGGTTTTATTAAAAAGGCTTTGATTATAGATTATTGATGTCGATGAATGCATGTATCTACACTGTTTCCATGAGGGTATGAGTTCTCATTCACAGTTTTCATCTACGTATGGTACATACAACAGCTAGTACCAAGGGGGGAAAAGCGGATTTGGGGTTTTTAGATTTTTATGGATTTTAAATTTCGAAAATCCAAAAATTCTGCAGCGATTTCCTCTCGTAAATGATGGAATTTCGAGCTGAAGTTTTTACCCTATGTGGGCCTTGTGGTCCTCAAAACATCCTAAAAGGTTCAGCGCAAACAGATCTTTTCTTCTGAAGATAATGCAATTCCAAAAAATACTCATATTTCACAGCATGATTAGAAAATCGAGTTTTCTTGAAAATTGATTATCTTGAGAGAGAAACATCCGTTTACGCTGAAAATTTTAGAATATTCTAAGAACCACGCGGCCTACATATGACAAAAATTTCAGCTGGAAATTCCTTTATTTACAAGAGGAAATTACAGCTGGATTTTTTTGGAGTTGAAATCCAAAAAACTCCGCATTTTTCCCCTTGGCTAGTATTGTTCAAGTCATGTAAGAAAGGTTATGTGCTGACTTCGCAATGATCATAAAGCATAATAACGAGGGAAGGTCAGCATGTGTTCACTCGCCTTTGAACTGCGTCTCAGTTGACCAGGAGTAATCGAGCATCCTGATTCTGAATTTCATAATGGTTTGGGTTAATTTTGACTTTGAAACCCTAGTTTTTGAAAATCTTGATTTTCAAGCCGAAAACCTATTTGCTCTAAAAAATATTTTTAATCTGTTCAAATTGATAATGTATGTCATGAAGCCTATAGAAAACCACTTTTCAATGTTTCATGAGACGTTCTGAGGGAATTTTCTATATTTAAAACTTTAAAACAGAGAGGAAAAACCGGCTTTTTGCTATACTGCGTAAAAAAGCTGGTTTTTCTTATCTTTTTATAAAGTTTTAGATGTAGAAAACTTCCTTTGAACCTCTCATGAAACCTTGAAAAATGGTGTCCCATAGGTTTCGTGGCGTACTTTATCTATTGGACAAACCAAAAAACGTTTTAACACAAACAGTTTTTGGCTTGAAAATCGAGATCTTCAAAAGTCGGGCCTTTGAAGTCAAAATTAGCCCAAACCATTATGAAATTCGGAACCAGCATGCTCGATGATTTTCGGTTAACTGAGTCTCATCTCAAAAATTAATGAATACTTGGTAGCCTTCCCTCATAAGTTGTCTCCGTGCTAGAGCAGTGAAAAGATCGTTGTTGAAGTCTAGTTTATTTGCAGCAATAACAACGAAACCCAAATTTTGGTGAATGCTGATAAATTTCTATTAAAGATTTTCATAATGGTAACTGATCTAAAATACAGTTTTCTAATAGAAAAGTGACGGATATAAATTTCGAAAAGTATTTCAAGTTTGTTTTAATTAAGTGGAAATAAAAGAACAATTCATCACTACTATCCGTTTCAAAATAGAAGGTACCTCACGATTTTTTAAATAACTTTTGATAGGTAAGAGATAGAAAGCTACGGTTTTCCCCATTAGAAAAAGGAAAGTCGGGGGCATCGAACCACATAAGAAACATAATCATTCAGTAATGGGGAGCAGGTTTCTTAAAGATCTGAATTTCTAGAATTCCCATTACACTTTTCGTTTTGAGGGTGCTAGTTAATAGTCCACGCTTTTTTCCATCAAACAAAACAAACCCTACCTTTTCTGACGTTCTGATAAGAAGCTAGATTTCACACACTTGAAGCCGTGAACATCCTAGTTTTTAACCTATTTCAATAGTTTTGAGTAGTTTTTGTACGATTCATTTAGCTTTTGATAGAAAAGAATGATGTATCTGAAATCAGCACACAAAACTGAGTCGATCTATATATTTTTTAATATTCCCGAAATATTTTCATTTTTCTCTCAACTTTTACCTGGGGTATCTCTCATGGATTGATCCAAAAATGAATGTAATTAAACACCAGTTTGAATGTGACAAACGAACTCTTGCTGGCTCAAAAGTGAAGTAAACTCAATGGAATAAATAATCAATTAATAAAATACGTTTTTCAATAATTTAATTTTTGGATCAATCCCTGAGTGGTACTCCTGGTAAAATTTTAGAGAAAAATGAAAATATTCCGGGAATATTAAAAAATATATAGATCGACTCAGTTTTGGGTGCTGATTTCAAATATATCATTTTTTTCTATCAAAAGCTAAATGAATAGCACAAAAACTACTCAAACTATTGAAATAGGTTAAAAACTAGGATGTTCACGGCTTCAAGTGTGTGAAGTCTAGCTTCGTATCAGAAATTCAGAAAAAGATCGGGTTTTTTTTGTTCGATGGAAAAAAGTGTAGACTATTAACTGGCATCCTCAAAACGAAAAGTGTAATGGAAATTCTAGAAATCCAAGTCTCTAAGAAACCTGCTCCCCATTACTGAATGATTATGTTTTTTATGTGGTTCGATGCTTTCGACTCTCCTTTTTGTAATGATGAAAATCGCAGCTCTGTATTCCTTACCTATCAAAAATTATTTAAAAACTCGTGAAGTGCCTTCTATTTTGAAACAGATAATAGTTGTCGAATGTTTCTCGCCATCATTGAGTTTACGACCTTTTTCATTTCAAACTCAATTTTAAAATCAAAAACCACAGCAACTTGTTCCAACCGATCCGATTCTTACCTGCTGCTCCCTAGTCTCATCTCATCGTTCCTATTCTCGCATATTTCCACCAAGTTTCACCTGGTATCACTTTAGTATCCTCGGAGAATGGGGCTAGCTCTTCTAGGTCCTAAAATCCCATCCTCACCCACCCTCACTTCTGCGACTCTTCCACTCACACGTTCAAATTAGAATACTCTTTAGCTTCCGATTTCAGCTTGAAATAAACTGTCATTTTTTCTTGATAAATTTAGATTGAAATTAAATAGACCATTGTACGGTATTTCTAGAAGTCTGTAATTCTCTGCATTCTTTTTTATTCATACAATGCATCAAATCATAGAACATTATTGTATGCAATAACCTTCTTTGAAATGAGAAACAAGAAAATTAATCAATTATTATATTTTTTAAGAAAGAACGATGCTTTTAAATTGTGAGAAAAATATTACTTCACCCTCAAACCAACAATTACCTTATATGGATGGTACGTTTCCAAAATAGTATTTAGTCTTTTGCAGACACTTTGGCAGGACCAAAAAATTTGTTTTGGTTGAAGATTATCGAGAATCCGATAAACCAGTTCGACGGGTAATGTATGGAGGGTAAGATTTCTCGTCGTAGACATTGATATTGTTGTGTGAAATGAAAATGTTTCAGTGAAATACGTGTACTTTCATATTCTGTGTTATCTTTTAAATATTCTGTTGTGTATGATGTGTCATTCAATTTCTTGTGATGGTGCAATTTCTTATCTTTCTATATAACTATAAAGATGTGATAAGAACGATATAAAATAAATTTTGAGAGAAGCAGTCACATGTCATTTTAGAAAGATTCAGATCAAAGATATCGAACACATCGATAGCTTAAAGGATAAATATCATGAATAACCGCATATCTGATTTATTTCACACTTTTATTATAATAATATGATATACATTCTCAGTCAAAAAATGTTTTGATTATGACCGATTTTATGATACTGTTTCTATTAAATATAAAGTTTTATTTCTCGTTAGATTCTGAGATTACTTTACATTATATATAAAAAAGGTTTTCTTCGTTCTTTTTCAATAACACTGGAAGAGAATTTTACACTATTCTGATCAAAGATTGAATACTAATCAGTAAAATATTTTTAATTCGTTTTGATCTCATTAAACTCTACTTAGAATATATCGCAACTTAGTTTTCTGTGAGAATAAACAATTTTTGTTTTTAACTAACCTATTACTCCTTTATTCTTCATAATACACTTACTTGTTTATTTTTTCGACTCCTTGTTTCTATTTTATTCTGTTTCATCAGTTATTCATTATTAAGAATAAGATTCTTCTTACAGCTATTCTTTATTTTAAATTTTTTATCACGTTCATAATTATTCATAAATCAATGCTGTAATCAAAATATCAAATTTGCTTGAACTTATGACTCAATACACTAACAGATGATCAACCGACCATTTCCAGTATTGTTCACTTTAAAATATGTGGTAAAGGTCACTATTCGATAATGTTCGGCACAAATCACATAAAATATATTGAATCAGTAATTTTTAATATTAAACTTTTATAAAAAGTCCTAAAAACCAAGATCATGAAAAATCAGTTTATTGTCAAGACTATGTACCGAGATCAGCTCAACGAATTCAGCCGAAGCTTTGTATGGATATTCACAGTTGGTAGATGATCCTATTACCTAAACATATATCAAATGAAATGAATGTGTAGTTGATCTTTTGCAGATGTTCTATTCAAAGAGAAAAATATCTATTTCAGCCATTTTCATAATTGTATATCTGATAAGTAGCGCATGATAAAGTTTTGAAATTTCTTCATAGAAAGTCCTAAACAATATCTCATATTAGTAAAAACCTTAGCTTCTTCGAATAAACCGTTCGTCTACGATTAATCACATCAAAATCGTTTGTCTTTTCTAAATTACCAAGAGAGTTTCTCACAGAAAATACAACGCAAAAACGGAATCGATCTATTTATATTTTTTTCAAATTGTATCTACGACTTTGTTTCGGTCAAATTTTGATCTTTCATTTCTCTGAAGGGTATATCAAACACTGAGATTAATCAAAAACTAATTTGGATGGTAAACTGTTATTCATAGATAAAAATAGGGGTGAATATATAATGAAATAGTTGTCTTGATTAAACTAATCTGTTCACATATTTCTGAGGAAACCAAAGATGAAAATTTGACGGAAAAAGAACTCAGTAAAACAGTTTCAAAAATATAAGTCGACTCATTTTTTTGATGCTGATTCCAAATATAATATTTGCTTCAAGTGAACAGAAAACATTTTGTTCAAAAACCATAGTTGAGTATGAAGAATAGAGGCAATAGAAAAGTACTTTTCTAAACATTGAATTACGTATTCGATAAAGAAATCGAGATAGTACATTTGTATAAATAATAATTTGTTCAAAGAAAAAAATTACAATTTAAAACAATAGGACTCTATTAGGAAGATATTTAACATTTATCGAAGGAAAAAGAATATAAATATTGTCAAAATTCATATAGACTCTAGAGAAAAATAAATGCGGAAACCTCGGATTTAAATTCGAGAGTTATGTGTACTTCAAAAAGCGAATAAGACAGATGAGTTATCCAAGAATGTGTCTAATAGAGTCCGTCGGGTCCGGATCTGAAAATTTTAGGTTGATCTAGTCTAGGTAAGTTCTGAGTCTGTAAATTATTATTGATTAGAAAAACTATTCACTATACACAACAATTCTTGCTTTGATTTTCTTTAGTTTTTTTTAAAATTTTCTTCAGAAAACGGTGAATTTATTTATAAATAAGTTAGGGTTTTGTATTTATTACAATGGTACTCATTATGATCCTCTTTTACCTTTTCAAGATAGCCCTCAACAACTTCTACCATGCTTTGACTTAATTAACATGTATTTATAATATGAAATATAATTTGAAACAAGCTTTAATTAAAAGAGGAGATTTTTATTTATGCAGATAAATAAAGTCTTCGGAACTAACTGCTCACCACGTCTTATCTGGCAAAAGAGAGGGCATCCGCGCAGTCTAAGGGGCAGTTCCTTAGTGCGCCCAATGATGAATTTTTTTTTAGACTGATTGTTAAATATCAATCTATCGTGAACTTCACTTTTCGAGTACATAAAAAAAATGTTGGCTCTATCAAGAACAAACCAATATCGCACAGACACACTATTAAGGTATATGGCATTTTCATGATTTTTCGCAAGTGTTATATTGAATAAATATTAACCGTAACATATCTATCCCTATTATTTTACATCATTTTATAGCTCTGAACAAGTTCTATCTACTCTGAAAGAATTGGTATTGGTAATATGGAAAACAAGCAAATATGACACTGACGCATTGTCAAGATATATGAGTTTTTCATAGTTTTTCGATACTGTCATACAGAGGAAATTTTGCCCACAACCTATTTACCCCTATAACTTAGCGTCACTTTGCAGCCCATGAAATTCTCTATCTAATAGTATAAGATAGTTGAAGTTTTATTTTGATTATGATAAATCTTTTCTTTAAAGAAAATTGAAAAACCATGCAATTTGCCCAGGGTATAGCTAGCTTTCATAATAATCCCCCAATATAAATAGCTATCGAGTTCGGGTTTTTTCCATTTTATAATTCGTTTTAGTTGCGACAAAACCATGCATCTAGAACAGCCCAAAACCGCTAGTCACCTGAGATATATTTAGGCACACTGAACTCAGGATACAGATTTTGTACATTTTGGAACTTTATTTAGGCAATTTCCACTTAAAAAGTTACGATTTCATTCAAAACTAATGTCATATTCACAATCAGCGTTAAAAACTGAGTCGATTCATATATATTTTAAATAGTTCTGAGAAAAATTTTTTTTTTGAAAAAATCCCTGTACTCTTCCTCAGGGATGATCTGGTCAATAATGACAATTTTTTCGATAACTCAGCCATTTCTCGTCAGATCCTTCTTATCTTCTTCTCTCAACCGAGATATCGATGAGACAATTGGGCGCACAAAATTTCAGCTCAATCGAATGTAATTGTGAAGAGTTATCGTGTAAACGGACGGACGGACCGACATACTGACCGATTCTATATGTGTACTCACTTTTTGAGTACACAAAAAAGCAAGTGTAATAGCAACAAAAAAGAATAAAAAAACTTTCTGTTCTGATTGTTTCAACGAAAAGCATTTCTCTATATAATAAAATGATTGAAGTATTTGCAAGAACGGAATATGTGAAGAACTCGTCGTTGAACTTTACTGAGGAAAGAAAAATAAAAAAACGATTCTTACATCATTTCTCTCGTTGAAGCATATGATGAGCCACCAGTGGTTCACATCGTGGCGAATAAGTTAAACCGATTACGAAAGGAGACGAAAAATCATTGAGACAACTAGTTGTTCGATCATAAGACACTTCAAACAAGTTCTTTATGTGCTATATTAAAATGAAAAAATTTAGCAGCAATGGATGAAATAGAATTAAAGAACATGACATTTAAAAATACTACGTACTGCTTTTTGTGCTGAGAGTGTGCCATAGTGCAAATTATTACTCAGCATGATCGTTGATGGTTTCCGCATTTTGAATGCGAAGTCAAATTTTTAATTGAACACCATTCAATACTACATCATAACTATGAACATAAGGTAAAACATTATTGACACATTGTCTATCTTCCTGTTTTGTGATAAATTTGATATAAACCACCTTTCTGATTGATAAATTCTTTTCTTTGACTACCAGTTGAATCTAAACGTATGATATGAATTCTTCATTAAAGTATAACTGGTTTTTCTTTTCCATTCTATTCATCTTCAGGACAAACAGGGTAGCCCATAAGTAACGCAATGAAACTAAATTTTAAATATCTTCATTACGGCCCTAACAAACAAGCTGATTTTTGTGTACTCAAAAAGTTCATAGACTCTAGAATCGGTCAATATGTTCGTCCGTTCACACGATAACGATGATAAAGAATATGATATTAGTTTTGAGGCAAATCGTAGTTTTTTAAGTAAAAGTTGACTAAATCGGGTTCCTAAACGCACATAATATGCACCCTGAGACCAGTGTGCCTAAATATGTCTTGGATGACTAGTGGTTTTGAGCTGTTCGAGATGCATGGTTTTATCGTTAATAAAAAGAGTTATCAAATGGAAAAAATTTGAACTCGATAGATATTTATATTGATGGATTATTATGAAAATACTGACGCCTCTGTATATCATACATCTCTAATATATTCATGAGGTTATCTATGACCATAATCTCGCTAGATACAATCGTAAATCCAAGCTGAAATAACTTCTCCTACTCAATTTTCTAAGGTGAGCACGAATCTAAACTCGATTTGTGTGATTTCTAAATATATTTAATCACTGTGAGAGTTGAGTCAATGATGACTAGATGGAATCGCCTACAGTGTCATCCATGTTAACTTGATTCCTCAGGTTTTTTATTATTATAATTTAGTGAGAAAAGATGTATGTCTTGTAGGGAAATGAGTCTAGAATATCGTGCATCATATGAGAAAAATCCAAAAACTCACTGTCCCAGAGTGTAATACTTGTTCGAATTTGCTTGGTTTTTGACTTCTAGCACTTCTTTTATCTCAAAACTTGTTCACTTGAATAGAATGAATTTGTAAACTAAACTGTTTTCTGTTCAATTGAGTATGTCCTAGAGCTCAAATGGGTAAGCCATTAACGAGATACAGTCAAAATGCTGACCATAGACTTGTGATAGCTAGATTTTAGCCAATTCTTTTTACTTGTTGAGGTACACATAGCACTCGAATTTAAATCCAAGATTTTTATATTTATTCTTCTTTACAGTTAAATATAGAATTTTTTGTGCATTTAATCCAATGAAGATTTCTAGGAATATATTCGACAAAGATATAAATATGTTTATTAGCGAATAAATTTTAAATCAGAGAAATTTTTTTTTGTGTGAAACACGTATATTTTAAAAGAAAATAGTGAGTAGAAGTTTCAAGTCGAAGTGTTTGTGATTCCCATCGCGTCATTACAAACAATAGTAATTTAATAAAAAAAGAGATATTACCACAATCTAGAAATTAGAAAATCAAGGAATTCGACATCATCACAGCAGTTACTCATGTTACTGGCTTTCCAAGGCAGAGAAATTCAATAAAGTCTAGGAATGATAGAAAATCAAGAAAATTTCCAAATTTTCTTGAATTTCCAGATTCTACATTATGGCTACTGTTGCTCTTTAACCGAAATAACGAGAAAAAAAAGGTCCAAATAGTGTGAAATATGAGTGTCAAATTCTATAATTGTTCAATGCATATTAGAGAATCAATGACCTACCCAGTGATGCTAAACAGTAATTCTACGTCGTCTTGTAGAAATAACACGTTTCTACAGCTTCATTAACCGCTCTTTACTACAGAAAAGAAGGCGATAGTATAATACTGTATTCCTTCATTAATACATTTTTTCACGTCCTTCAAAGCGATAAATCATCATTTTCGCAGCTTGCGCATGATATTTTGAAAACATCCATCCGTAGCGTCAAAGAAAAATTCATGGACGTATTTCATATTTTTTTCTCTTTCGATTCATCTGAAGTCGTAAAAATCCTACAGCGAAATGAAAACTTTCAAAAAAGCCTTTCGTTAGTCTCTTATTCATCCAGAAAGAAAATTGGACATCTACCTTTGTCAAAAATCAACATTACAATCGTCATTCTATTCGTCGATCACGCATGAGTCTCGCATATGAAATAAATGAGTGTTTTCATATTCATACAGAAAGTAAAAAAGAGTCTATTATTGTAGTAAATCATTCATACCAGTAAAATGATGATAAAACTCATTTGATTTGACATTTTAGATCATTATTAGTTTTGCCATTTGACGTTGAATGAAAAAATATTAAATATTTTGTTTTCTTTAATTTAGTTCGAATTAAAAAAAACTCGAAATGTCGGCAAACGATCAAAATTTGACTGAATTAGCACCTATGACCACAGAATCACATCCTTCCGATAATTCATATCCTCCTCTTCGTCAAGAACAGAATGAAAATTCACTAAAAAACAACCCATGTTTAAAATGCTTAGGTCGATCATTTTTTATGGCATGTTGCTTGCCGTGTTTGCTTATCGGAGTTTCTTGTGGATGTAAGTCATTTACCTTCATTCTTCACTAGGATTGAAGTCAAGATGAGAAATTAATCTTTATTTTTCAATATTTTAGGTATGAAACGTCCTTGTTAATTCAACTTCAGCTCGAACCATATAAAAACATTCTTTTTCATTTATTAACATGAAATAACTATATTGTTTTTTTTACATTTACAATAAAATCAATGTCTTAAGATCAATCAACGGTATATTTAAGAAAAATTGACATATTAAAAAAAAAAAAATTTTAAATTTTATTGCGTCAAATACATTTTTTTTCTATCTGAACATATACTAACAATACATCCTGCTGATCATTTGTCTGACGTATATTTTTGAGCATCAACACTTCAATGAATTCAAAGGTATTGTCACAGATTCAGGAATGTATAAGAATGAGTTTCAACCTGATAAAAATCAACTTAATTGATATTCTAAGGCAATTCAAAACATTTATCTGTCTAATTCGAAGAAATACAAGATACTCATACAGTCGATGTCATGTGATCACCGTTTGACGATGACATTAGATGCCTGTATACTAGTTGATTGAATGGAGTAAGGAATCTTGCCTTTCGACGCAGTCGATTTGAAAGAATATTTTCATGCGAAGATACGATTATCATTTCAAATAGAGTAAATAATGAATTCTTTGCCAAATGAAAATCCTTCAAAACGAGATTTATTGATATTCAATAGTAAGAGTTATGAGGTAGCTCAAAAATTAACTCAAATGTTTTTCTTTGATATTTTTACATGGTTCAATAGAGCTCGTTGAGCTATGCAAAACTCGATGTAGGGAAAATTTTTTAAGTCAGTTTTTTGTGAGAAAGAATTCAAAAAACTATTTAGAAAATCTTGGAAAATGTTTAAAAAGTGATATTTATGATATGAAAGAATAACACTCCAATTTTCAATAGGATTGTCTATGACGATCAGGAATCCTCGAGGATGCTCTAGAATTTGTCCCTAACAAAAGGAGGAATGAGATACATGTGAAGGGAGGATGGAGGCAAGAAGTAACAGAAGGAAGAACAGGGTTTTTTGGGCAATACGTTTCTTCATTATTGTTCATGTAAAGCAGGGTGTTGTTCGCATGGATTTAAGGTTTTCACAGATGCTCTACAATTCGTCCCAAAGAGCCTAATGCTCTTCCCTTACTACAGGAAACAATGAGATACAACACAAGGATGTGAGAAAAAAAACTTGGGTTTCGAGGTTATGATTTTCTCCTGTACAGTAATTTTGTTCATTTTTTGAAATACTTTTAACACTTGGATTTAAATCTGATGTTTCAACATTTATTTTAGCAGTGATAGAGATATGTATAAGCTTTATATTCGTAAGGACATGCCTTGATAGATCCTCTACTAAATGACTCTATTCATTTCAAGAAAAAAGTTTTGCTTTTTCATATATCAAAAAAGGTAATGTACTACTATCTATTTCAAAATAGAAGGCACCTCACGATTTTTTGAATAACTCTTGATAGGAACAAGATAGAGACCTGCGATTTTCACCATTAGAAAGAGAAATGTTGGGGGCATCGAAACACTTAAATTTGATGCCTTCCTCTCTGCTTTGTTAGAAATGGAGATTTTTGCAAAGCTGTGGTTTTCAAATTTTCTATTATCGTTTTGATTCTGAGGATGCCAGTTGATAGCCCTACCTTTTTTCTATCGAAAAAAATCAATCCGACTTTTTTTTTGACTTTCCTATGAGATGCTAGTGTTGTATTTGTGGCTTTAGATCAAACTTTGTCTTGTGTGATATGCATTAGAGAAACTCAGTAAAGTATTCTAATAACATCAGTCAATCCGATCCAGTTGCCTCTAATGTGAAAAATTAGTCCAAAGTACACGTAGATGCTAACGAGAAACCAGAAAAGTGAGTTTTGCTGTATCTTCTTTATTTCAGAAAGAGAACACTCGTTTGCACTGAAGATTTTAGGGTATTCTAAAGACTTTCTGACTTATACATGGGGAGAATTTCAGATCGAAATTACGTCATTTAATGTTTTTTGATAAATATCGTGCATAGGGTAAAATCCAGTAAAACGGTTATAACTCTGGAAGGTAGGTACTTGGGCCCTAAATCTTTTGTGTACCTTCTACTTTCAGCCGGTCCTACCGATGGATAAAGCATCAAATCAAAAGGTTATGATCACTTCTGGGGGTTGCCTTGTGAGTATACGATACACCATCTCAAGCGTTCGAAAAATAGAATGCAACAACAAAGTAAAAAAAAGACTGAGTAGATGTCACTCAGATACTTGTAGTTCTTTTTGTTCTTCTTGCAGGTAAGCCTTCTTTAAAACCTCTATAGTTCCATAATAAAACAATGACGATTTTATATATTATTTGTCATTTATTAGCTTGGGGTCCTTACAGACCCCAGGTGGCCGTATGAGGGTTAATATAGCCCAAACAATCGTATGTTTCATATGGATGATAGTCGAAGTCTCATATTGGCTCATGGTATATACGAGATTTCAGCAAGAGACCTCTCTACTACTACTCGAATGAAACATGGACATATTCGGGCAACAAGTCAATTCCACCTCCTCACGGTTTTTTGAGGGTTATGCTAACGGATCTCTACATACTTATCTTGAATTACATAACATACGATAATCATACCTCGTCCACAACCGAAAAACCAAAATCAGATTTAAGCTCCTCAACCTCAACCGCCTTTGATCAAACTCCATAAAAACGAATATTTTTTGTAAAAAATTGAGCTTTAAAAATTTTTAGAAAACTAACTGTAGATTTGAATTCCTCGTCCTCGATTACCCTTCGGTCAACCCTTATGTTTTCTTGAACCTCTGAGGATACACAATCAAGCAAGCACACAATTTATGTTCGTAAGACTCTTTTCTACTACATAGAAAGAACATAAACTGTAATTTCCATCATCACTAATACCGTTACTATATCAAAAAAACTAAACGTCGATAAAACATTTCAAAGCGATTGAAACAGAAAAAAAAAGTGTACTTTATTTGATGATATCATCATCATCAGCTACTGTGAATCACTCATCGCACTCAATTTTCATGTAATAGAATATTTCAAATATATTGTCATTATACGAAAAATGGATTATTAAATGTGACATAAATAAATACATGATAGACTTAGGAGTAGATGAAGGTGATGGAAAAAAAAAGAAAGAGGAAGGAATATTTTCATTCCCATCCTCTAAACATAAACACGTGTCTTCCCTTATTATCAAAATCATTGCAATACAACCAAGCAAGAGAAAAACTCACTCGTTCTCTTGCTGTATAATAATAACGAAAAAAAAACCTTGTATATAGACGATTTATCACCAACATTTGGTAGGTAAACCACGTGCTTGAAAAAATGGTGCAATTCACCTAAGTATCGTTTATTTTGCTTTTCCCACAAGAGTAAAAAAAAAATATTACGTGTCTTTGCACGACAATGGGACAACAATTATTCAAAGTTGATTTTCAAACTATTAATTCGGAAGATGCCCAATTAACTTCAACTGATATCTCATCTGACAATGAACAAGAACATATTTATTTTTTTTATCCAATTGAAACTAATTCCGAAACGACCAATGATTCTACATTACTATTTATTGACAAACTTCTTCAGCGAATTCTTCGATTAACTCATTCAAACGAATTCGAACAAATCAATAAAGAAATCAATCAAATTCTTAGCAATGAAATTTATCCTCCTATCAAAAATTATTACGAAGAATCAATTGAAAAACTAAAATTGAATCTCGAACATCAATATCAACTTCATAAAACTTTAATAAAAAAATGGAAACAAGATGATGATGATCAATCGATTGAAGCTGATAATGAACAAGTTTCATCATTTGCTATTCAATCATTAACATCAATTTTATTTTTATTAATTAAATCAACTGAAAAAAATGATCCAATACTATTTCAACAAATCATTACATTAACTTCTCAATTATGTGAACAAATTCCTATAGGAATCTCACCGGTATTATCTAGTAACATCTTATTATTTCGATCATTACAACCCTTAAGAGATTTTTTCAATGAATTATTATTAAAAAATGATTCACTAATGGTAACAACAGCAATGAAAATTCTACTGAGTTTTTCAATTGCTCAATATTCCCTAAAGGCAATATTACCTCTATTATCTCGATTAATATTTGATACGGAGACAATTTATGATGTTCGACATCTATTCATTCACTTGAACAAGACTCTCAAAATGTATGAACAACAAAATAATACTGAAACAACTTCAAAAATAAAAATAGGTTTAGTATGAATTATTTCGATTATTTTCTTCAAATCATTTCTTTTAGACGAAGCAATTGAATTTTTAAACTCAATTGAAATTTATCCAACTATACAATTGAATAAGAAATTTTTTACAGGACAATTAATTACTGCAGTTATTCTTACACATATTGATATTAATCGTCAAATTCATTCGGATGATAAATTTAATTATAATTCATTTTCATTTGAATTTCATCCAGAAATTTATCTAATTTTATTTGATTTGATCAAACAATTAATTAATTATTCGAAAGAAAATTCTAATTCTCTTATTATTTACATGTTGAACATTTCCATTAGATTATTTGTTACACATCTCAAATATTTATCTACAATTCATTTGAATCTTCATCGAAATTTATTAGAAACAAATCATAGAATAAGAAAAATTCTTCCATCATCTTCTCCTCAAAATAATTTCGATCTCAATGAATTTATTAATGAAGAACAATTAACCAATTGGTTTGAATTCTTCTTGGATCTAATACATAACCAAAATTCAATCTTTGAAGAAGCATCAAAAGTAATTGTTGATCTTCTTCATTTACGAATGTCATCATTTACAAATAAATTATCTTTTATGCATCGATATATTATCGAAAATCAATATCCAATACTCATTAATCAATTTATAAATGAATTTAATAAAAACGAAATATTAATTTGTTGGATCGAATGTCTTCGCCATACAAATAACAATAATCAAACAGAAGAAACAACAGCATTACAAATCTTAGAATCATTTATTCAGATTTGTTTTAATCCACCTGAACAAATAAACAAAGAACGAATTGAACAGATTGAAAACATTCTATTGTTATTTCAAAAACTTCTCCTCTCTCAATTGATCCTTCCGAATACTAACGATGATTCCACCGAACAACTAATTGATTTTCCAACTTCGGTAGTTATTCACTATCTGACATGTTTATTTCGACATGGTTCAAAAACGACTGATAGTAATTTATTTCATTCTGCACTTGTTGGTTTATTTTTAATGACAAAAACCAATGAACTGTTCGATTTCACGGCTATTCAACCGATGTTTGCTGCTATTTTGCCAATATTAGCTGATTCTATCTTACAAAGCTTTACGAAAGAAGATATGATCTCGAATCATTATCGTCTTCTTACGTGGTTAATAGGAAAAATGACTTTTGTATTGATCTCTGGATCACCAGTGGATTCTTTAGAAAACAAATATGAGAAAAAATTGCAATTAACTATCTTTAATGATCGATATGAAAAACCAATCCACGATAAAAGTACTTATTTATCAAATCTTTCGAGTTATAGTCAATTTGTACTGCAAAATTACGCTGAAGAATCAGTATCCGATAAGGAATTTTTAATGTCCGTCTTTAATAATACAGGCGATGGTGTACGACTAATCACAAAAATGCAAAAGTTTCTCAAAGGAAAAAATTATCTTTTACAAAATTCCATTGAAGATCAAGCCAATGATTTAGTTGCTGCTGTATATGCAGTATATATAAAACATTTTGATCGTATTAATCTCGCTAAAATGGAAATATTCGAAATGAATCAACGACATACTCAAAATCATCTTCTTTCCATCTTTGAATATGCTAATCATGTTCGAACTCTCTTGAGAACAATCAAAGCAGAAGGTGGTGATTGTGATGAATTCTATCAACAGGTCAAAGCTAATACTTTATTTCTTCTTTTATCTATTGGAAAACATGATTCTATTCTTCCAATTACTGAAGAAACCCCATCACCAGCAATTGAACTACCATCGATAAAACCAGTTCAATTTCAACGACAAGTTTCTCGTTGGACAAAAGCCAAACATGTTTTAAAATTACTTCGACATTTAATGCAAGCTTGTATTAGATTTAAAAAATTAATGAGGAAAAAACAAACTCGACAAGAACGTGTTGATGCTGAAACTCTTCTTAGACGAACTATTGATCAATTTATTTATAAAGAAAAAGATTTTGAATTCGATCAACTTAAAAAATGTTTTGATCGACAATATGAACGAGCTATCACACGATTAATTACATATCGATTTATTAACACATTTATGCAAAAAATTCTACAATTGACTGATCATTCTCAAATATTAACAATGTTTAATATTCTTTTACCAATGTTAAGAGAATCAACATTACAATGGAGTTATCTTTTGGACATTTCTGCTGTAAATTTTCAATTAAAAGATGAAATTCGAAATACTTATTATTCCGTTCTTCATACAATTCTATCATTTTTATTACCATCAGAATCCAATATCTCCATGCAGAATCTCTTCAGTTATATTAATTATGAATATTCATCTGCTGCTCTTCTTTCTCTATCGAAGTATCAATTTCTACAAAAACTAATCCCATTAATTGATTCTCATTCGCTTCGAACGAAATTTCTTGCCTATAATTGGTTTCGATTATTTACTTTGTTATTATGTAAAAATATTCATTTAGATCAAAATAAAAGAAAATATGATCCAACCTTAGAAGAACAAAGAGATTTCATATTTCAAACGTTTATTCGAAATAAACTTGAATTTATTCAAATGGAAGATGAAAACCAATCATCTGATTCATTCAAAGATCTTTCAATCAATCGATATTTACTTCTTCTTTTTCATTGTTTACAACTCTATACTCATGTTCGACTAATATGTGCTAATGTACCATATATCGAACGTTTACTCAATATATATCATCACAGTCAATTAAAAACTAGTCGATTACTTTCATTAAAAATTCTACGTTTATTAATTCCACATCTTCCTAATTATAATAATGATGGATCAAAAGAATTAATTAAAAAATTTCTCATCGAAATTCTTCATTCAATTAATACAAATTTATTTTCCCAAGAATTAATTTATTTGTATCGTACTGTTGTATCTCGTGGATCAGCATGGCAATTAATTGCTACTAATTTAATCCTTAATTCAATTATATCACATCTAAACTTATCGTCATTTCAATCGAATGATACTCTTATTGCATCATTATGTATCTTGGGTGGTTATATTGATCATATTGGTTTAACTTCGATTGTTCAAGTGATAAATGATGAATCATCACACTTAGCAATGGTCATCGAAATGAATTCAGACACATCATCCTGTTCTATTCAATATCTGAATGAAATTCAAATTGAATCAATAAAAATTGATCAACTTCAAGTTGTTGAACAAGTTCCACCACCTAATTTATTATTATTACCATCGATAAATACATCGATTAATTCTATACTCGATGCATTTGGACATTTTCTTCAACTCGATTCGACCGCATCTAAATCGCCGGTGTTCTTACAATTAAAACGTCGTTCTCTCTCAGCACTTTATCATCTATTAAAAGATTATAAAATGATAGAAATATTTATGACTAAACCTTATGCATCGATCATTGCTCATTTATCTATGACGAAATATTTAACAACAGAAATTTATTCTAAAACATTTTTAGAAGAATATTCACTCCGTTTAGATATGTATAAACGATCAAAACAAATTATTTCGTATTATGAAGATGAATTCGAACAAAATCCTATCAGTCATCAATCTATTGTATCAGCTTTATCAACATCAATCTTGAAATACAATGGATGGAAACCATTTGCAACAGAAATAGAAATTGATATATGGAAACAAGGTCGAATTGGAACTAACAAAATTAATTTAATTCCATTTCCAACTACTGCTGCTACGACACAAGTCTTTGAAAAATGTGGTAAACATCATCAATTCAATGGACGAATTCTTCTTAAAAAAGAACATACCAATGGATCATTTCCAACTTTTATTGTTGAGAATCTTAAAGTAACCAAAGGTAAATGGTATTTTTGTGTTAAATTACCAACTGCTGATCTTGTTCAAATTGGATGGGCAACAAAAGGATTTACACCAGAATATAGTAATGGAATTGGAATTGGTGATGATGAATATTCATGGTGTTATGATGGTTCTCGAGGATTTTCTTTTAATAATGGAACATTTGAAAAACAATTTAATGATATTCGATGGAAAAAAAATGATGTTTGCGGTTGTGGAATTGATATTGATGGTAATAATACAAATATTAAATATTGGTTAAATGGAAAATTCTTAGGAATAGCTTTTAAACATAATGAAATTATTCCTCAATCAACTAAAAAATGTAATCTACTTCCTCATGGATCAGAAACAAATTTTTTTCCTGGTGTTTCCTTACAATATCGATCATCATCAACGAACTGTTGTGAAATGATTTTCAGTCCAGAAGATATGCAACAATGCCCTTTACCTGATGGTTACAGACCACTTTTACTACCAACATTAGTACATACAGAAAATTCTATTGTAGCTTATCCGTTGCATGCTTATATTATTGGTCATAATACAGAAAATTATCTCTACACATCACGAACGAATTCATCGATCTCATTTTTACGTGATTTTGTTAATGAAGATCATCTTATTACAAACGTTCAGATTGATGATCATGGAATTATTTTACCAGAAAATAGCGATGGGTTTCCATTAACTATCAAACAGGATATATCTTCCTTTACCATTGCATATGATTTTCAACTTTCTCAAACTGATAACGAAATCCTAACAATCACATTAATGATAATAAATAATATTCCCATCGAAATTCCCTTGAAAAATCCAAAGGAAACCATTCGAGTAGCCATTATTGGTAATATGAAAGAACAAGAAATGAAAATTTATTGGAATAATCAAAATAAAACATTTCAAGTTCCATTTTCAAATGAAATAACTTTATACAATTTACCAAAGATTGCTGCTACTATGCAAAATATTGCTGTTTGGGATTATGCTCTTTCTCTAAATCATATCCATCGTTTATTCATTCATGGTCTTTTCTATGTTGCATCAGACTATCAACGATTACAAGAACATCAAAAACAAATGAATACTTTTTCATTTACAAATAAACAATTCTCTTCTTCACTTCTCATACCATTTGATCAACCATTTGATGAAAATATTTGGAAAGTAAAGAAAAAACAAGCAGATCAAAATGAATCGAAATATTTTTCTAATGAAGATCCACCAACAATCGAACTGATCGGAAATGAAACTTATCTCGTTCTAGAAAAATCCATCAAATCATGGTCGAAATATACTATTATTTTGGATATATCCATTCCCAATTGGCCAAACAATACTAAATATTGGTCATTAGTGCAACTCAATGATAAATCTCAAGTATTCATCACATACGAAGGTAAACTTCGTCTCAAAACAGGAAAAATTAAAAAAGAAAGTGATCGAACTTTAACTACTAATGAATACTATCGTTTATGGATCACTGTTAACGAAACATCATGTCAGATTTTTATTAATGGAGATTTACAGATTGATGTACAAGTTAAAGATGATCGACTTATTGCTCAATCTAATCGATTTTATTTATTCCAAGAAAATGAATCAAAAAGCAAAGAGGATATTGTAAGAATTCGTTGTCGTTCTATCGCTTTTCTCAATCAATCAACAACAATAAATGAACAAAATTCTTCACTTCAATCATTAGTATCACCACCATTGTCGATTATTGTACCAAGTTTAATTGCCGTTGGATATCGATTAGAATCAATTCAATACGTTATTGAACAATACAAAACAACGAAAATTCAAATGATTGATCGTATCCTACGTGAACAAAAAGAACAATTGGAAAGAAATGATTTGGAGAAAAAGAACAAACTATTTTTACAAATTTTATCTAATTTAAGTCCAACAATCGATCAACATAAACTGAACGATTTAATCTCTAATTGCAACTTTTCCAGTGATGAGATTGGCCGATTCATTTTAACTCAGTGGAATTATTTACAACAAACAGAATCGATAGATCAAGAAAATGAACGATTATATGGTCTCGATAGTGAAATCATAACAGCAGAAGACAATAATGTCACTGTCGTGCAAAATAGAACTCAATCATCATCAAGCGATGATGATGAATCAGAAAACGACGAATCTTCAAATCAACCGATGAATATAGATCATGATGAAGTAATTGATTATAAATTACATGATTTAAATAAAGAACAATACAAAAAAAGTATCTCACTTGAAAATCAATCAAATATAATGGAATGTTTACAAGGAGATATTTCCAGTCAACAATATAAACAATCTCGTATCAATTATGAACAGAGATTATTAACAATCTATGCTCGTGATACACTTCTTAATATGATCAAAATTTGGTCAAATAATTCAAAAACTCTCTTTCCATTAGAGAAATTCGGTGATTCAACTTTTATCGTAAAATTATTTCAATTAATGTTCTTTCATAATATTCCCGTTGAAGACGAAATTGATTATATGAGTTTATTAATCACTTCACTATTAAAAATTGAATTGAAACAAAATTTAGAAAATAGAACACCGCTTCTTAATGCATTACAAGAGAATATTTCTGGTCAAATCATACAACTTTTAGTAGAATCAATTTCGTTAAAGAAGAATCCTTCCGACGAAGAAATTATGATGCAAGAGAAAAATTTGAAATTTATTAGGAAAGTACTTCATCCTCTTTTCGACTTACTCAAAGATAGATCGACAGTAAAACAAAATCAAATCGATACACTACTTCCAATATTATTTCCAGTACCCATGATCAGTTTAATTTTCAAGCTCTTTCTATCAATGGAAAGTTATCCATCGAAAATTGTTATTCTCCGTTTATTTTCGAAGTAAGTTTATCAAACAAGTAAATATCAACAGAGAGGGCAGGTTAAATGCTCATACATATTTGGAAGGCTATAAATTAAATGGTCAGTATTTTGTTATGAATGATCAGTATTAAATATGAATTGTCAGTAAAAAATTCAAAGTATCAGTAATTAATCTAGTTTGATCATATAAAATTATATTTGGTCATTTAATAAATAGCATTTGATCAGTAGCCAGTTCTTTACGTCGTTTGTTAATACCGTCATCGACTAAAATATTTTTTTTATCCTTTGCTTTTCTTCACTTTGAGGTATTTTCCAAGTGTTCTCTTTCCTTATTATAGCTCAGGTGTTTTTCCTCTCTTTATGTATTCTTCCAAGTATCATTGGGTCTTTTCCCTGCTAGTTCACATATATATATAGTTGATATTTCTAAAACAATATATGAATGATATTGATCTGTTGGATTAGTCATCCTTTACCAGTATTATATTTAATTTCGTTCAAAAATGGCAACTTCAATGGATATTAATGAAGTACCAACTTATGTATCTGATGAGGAGATAACTAAAGATGAAACGATAGTTAATGAAAACTGCACAACTATAAAAAGAAGACAACGAAATTGGGTGAAAGATATGGTGTTTAACAATAGTGGCAAAGCTGAAAGAGCAGTAGTTAAAGAAAGCCAATGGAGTTATTATTATACAAACACAACTGTAGAAGGGAAAAAAAAGTTTTTCAGGTGTAACAAAGTTAAGCGTCGAGGCGTTCAATATTTGATTTCACAACTGATGAAGTTATTCTATTTTGAGATAAATCCGATCATATTCGTGATCGTATAGGAACAAGAGATCCAGCAATATCTAAAGAAATAAAGGAAGCAATTAAGGATTTATTCCAATTGAAACTGAAACCCAAAGCTATCATCGAAGCACTATACGAACGTGCAATGACAGCACCAACGATTAAACAATTGAATAATTTTTTAACTATCTTAAAGAGTAGAAGACTCGGTCCAACTGCAATCAGTCTTGGTGAGATTGAACAGTGGTGTATAGAGGCAAGCAAGACAATGCCAGAAGCGGATGATACTCCTTTTGTTGTGTCATATCAAATTGTCTACGATAATAATGACGAAGACGATGATGGTAATGATGATGTAAACGAAAATCCATGCAGACGCAACCTACAAGCTTGTGTGGCAAGGATTCCCTGTTCTTGTAATTGGTACGTCAGATCTTGATCTACACTTTCATTTATTGGGTCTTGCAGTTTGTTCTAACGAGAAAACGCAGGATTTCACGTTCATATTTCGTGGTTTACAAGAAGGTGTACGAAACTGTAATTTGAAAGAAATGGACCCTAATGTTTTAATTACTGATGGCGCTTCCTCAATACGCAATGCATTTCAAAATGTTTTTGGAGAAAAAACTATAGTCATGTGTTGGACTCATATGCATAGAAAAGTAACGAAAAAGATCGAATGTATGATAGATAATTTAGAACAACAGGATTTAGTAGACGACATCGAACCATTACAGCTGGCACAGAGGGAATAAATATTCATGAAAGCTTCAAAATTATTTATAAAAAAATGGATAAAAACCCAACCCAATTTCATAGAATATTTTCAGGCCGAAAAGCTAACATCACACAAAGGGTGGTATGAAGGCGTTAGGCATTTAACACCAAGTACCAACAATGCTTTAGAAGCGACGAACAGGATTATTAAACCTGAAAAATCATTGAGAGAACGCCTGCCATTATCCAGATTTAAAGTATTAGCATTCGAAATTGTCGAAAAATGGTCAAAATCATATGAAAGAGGTCTAAGGAAGTACAATAATAAACAAACAATTTCATTGGGTTTATGGACCAGTGGATATCAATGGGTAAAATTAAACAAGTTAGTGCTTTCGATTGAACATGATAACGACATTGATTACTTTATACCTACTGGAGACGAAACTAAAATTACAAACGCTGATATCGATGTCATGAAGAAAATGAAATGGTATACTTTTGATCAATATACAAAAAGAGTATTCAATATTTGGTCTGTCATGTTACCAATGGATCAATCAAAATGGTTAAATGGTATTTGTAATTGTCCAGCATTTTTCAAAAAGTTTATGTGTAAACATGTGATTGGTATGGCAATTAGATTAAATTATTGTAAATCACCACCTGCTGCAAAAAATGTTCCGATTGATGAAAAAAGACGTCGTGGTAAACCATCGAGAGCCAAAAAAGCTTTACTTATTCAATAAAGTTCTCTCAGTTATAAATATACTTTTTTTACTGATATAAATTAGTAAAATACTGACAAAATAAGGATTAAATACTGATATTTTTTAAATTAATTATTGATATTTAGAATTAATTAATGATCAAAAAATACGCTGACCACCCACCAGGACATACAAGGTCAGAACAACAGGATAGAAAAAGTTGACCTGTGCTCACCTCTCATTCAAAATAGTAAAATTCTCACTCATAGCTATCATCTTAATCTCTAGTCTAATTTCAAATATGTAGTATGAGTATCTCAGCATCTGAAGCTACTTTTGGATGCTGGGTGACTATACTTGCCCCCCTTGAAAAATTGATTTAATTTTTCTTTTTGTTTGTTAGTTTACTTCAAATGAGTCATCACTTTAAATTGAACGCACAAATCGAACAGTTTCTCCTTACTTTACTTCATGCTTTTCAATTGAATAAGTCTGAACTAAAATCATTTCGATTGCGTATCATGGATGTAGTATTTCTTTTCACTGAACAAGATAGTGGATCACGACGTAGTCAATTACCACAAAATATTCGTAATTTTTACACAAATATTGATATCATTTATGCCTTGATTAATCAAAACAAGGAAAAACAAGTACCGGAAGTATTCTTTACCAAACTTAAAGGTGAAGAACAAGCCGAAATACAGTTTAGTCGTGAAGATTTTGACAAATCGTCACATCATTTTGATCGACAATCTGATCTTCAATTAGTCGATTTAATGGAAAAAAGTCAAGACACAACAGCATCTTTTGTTGAATTTATTTCTGGGTTACCAATGGAATCTCTCCCTAATTCAACATTTTATCATAAATATCCATCATTATCGAGTATTCCTGCTGATTGTGTAATGATTCGAGCGAAAATTCTATATCAAATAATAGTTTATATCTACAAAGTTTTCGACTTCGTCGATTTGAGTCTCTCACCAGGAGAGAGTTTTCTAACTGATGAAATTCTAAAATTAAAAATGTATATACTTCCTACATGGAAACATCAACTTCTAAATCAATCAATTCAAGCTACCCAATTACAATATGATTGTGGATACTTACAAGTCTATTTTGATACTCTAAAAGCTGCTACTTCAAAAGAAAACAGCAAAAATACAATGTTTTATCAAGGTTATCAACAATTATGTGATAAAGCACAGGATCATTTTAGAAAAAAAGATCAACAAATTTGGACAGCACAATATCTTAATATGCATAGTACTGATCAAGGTGGACCTTATCGAGATTCAATTACTCAGATGTGTTCGGATATATGCAGTACACGATTATCTTTATTCATCTTATGTCCAAATGGTCGAACTAATAGTGGTTCAAATCAAGATTGTTGGATTCCAAATGTTTTTCCACCGAATAAACCTATTCCAAAGAAATTAAAGAAACAATATCATTTTATTGGACAATTAATGGGATTAGCTGTTCGAAAGAAACATTATTTAAATATTAAATTTGCTCGATTAGTTTGGAAAGGATTAATCTATGATCCAATTACTATCGATGATATACAAGCAATTGATTCCCAAAGTTTTACATTAATTAATGATATTGAAAAACAAATAGATCAATCGAAATTAATCGATAGTAATACCAATATTAATTATATTTTCAATAGTATATTCAGTGAATTATATTTTGAAGTAATGAGTTCAGCACAACAAACTTTCGAACTTATACCTGGTGGAAGTCAAATTGCAATAACTACAGAAAATTTTAAAGAATATTCATTTCATTATCATCAATATCGTTTAAATGAATTTCATCGACAAATTAATTATATTCGTCAAGGATTACATTCAATCGTTCCTTCTAACTATTTGAATCTATTGACTGATAGTGAATTAGAAAAAGCTGTTTGTGGTGAAAGTCATATCGATATTGAATTATTAAAACGAAATACACAATATCGACATGGTTATAATGAAAATTCACCAGTTATTGAAATATTTTGGAAAGTAATTAATGATATGTTTAATGAAGAACAAAAGAAAATGTTTTTAATATTTGCTTGGGGACGAAGTACATTACCTATTCGAGATGAAGATTTTATATCAAAATTTATTATTTACAAATTCTCTGTAGAAAATGGGAATATTGATCAAGCACTTCCATGTAAGTTCAATCTCAGTTTGTTTTGAGAAAAATATAAATAACATTATTTATTTTAGTATCTCATACCTGTAGTTTTGCTATTGAACTACCGGAATATTCAACAAAAGAGATCATGTATGAACGTTTGAATTATGCTATTACTCATTGTTCAAGTATTGATGGTGATGGAATTATCAATATGGATAACATCGATTACACTGATTAGTGACAAAATAGATAATTTTACAAGTTTTCTTTTATAACTAACCCTAAGAAATAATTATTCTGATTATTAATTGCTCAATTATATGTATTTAAAAAGAGTTAAAGAAATTTTTCATTTTATCAAAATAAATAAGCGAAATCTCTCTCACAATGAAAGGGTGTGTACTTTTGGGCACCTACAGGTGATCCATAAGTCTTCGGTTCTTTCAAAAAAAAATCGATCTTTTCAGGGCAGCGAAAACTCATTGTATAGAGTTTTACCTTATTTTGGAACCAGAAAACTATATAATTAAAATATACTTTACTGTCTAGATTGTAGAACTTTTCACATTGCATCTCGTGGGATATTTTGTTTTCGTTATAGAACTTATCAAGTGGCGGAACATTTATTATGCGCTAATTATGAGTTTAGAACATGGGTACAATAAGTTTTATAGAATGTTAATTCAAGTCATATGAAAGAGGATCTCGACAAACTCCATAATCGATCCGAACGACACGTTGTTTTATCCTTACAATAGAGGGTTCAACCTTCCCTGATTCGTTTTTATACTTGATATTCATGGATCTTTGTTCAGGCATGTCAGATTTTAAATTAGTTAGTTTATGGATGAAAGTCATAGTCAATCTCTTTGCTTAACAGTACACTGCCCTTCCATTATCAGCCATTTATCGACGTTTTTTTATTTGTCAATAAATTTGCCTGATCTGCCTGCATTTCCTATTCGTCTAATATGTATCTATATGCATTGTTCGGATAATTAATGAAATTTGCCTGGACATTGTTATCTTTATCGTATATATAAGCTTATGTTCAATGTAGAAACAATATTCAAATAAACATGATTGCCTCTCATTTACAATATCCTGTAAAATTTACATCTAATGAATTACGTACAAATCTTAAACCAATTATTTATAAAATGATTAATTCGGAATATTATTCATTCATACTTTATTATCCGGAAGAAAGTCAATATTTGAAAAATATTTCAATAATACATAAAAAATTAATATCTGATGAATATAAAAATCCATTAGAATTCTGTGATGATATATGGAATATATTTAATAATGCATTTAATTCTCTTAAACAAACAACACTTATTTATCAAATATATTCTAAACTGGCTGAATTATTTAGTGAAGTAGCTGATTCTATATTAAAAAACTTCGGTTATTGTTGTGCTCGTCAATATGTTTATGCACCTAATATTCTTATTTGTGGTGGAAATCAATTAAATTGTAAAATTGAATTAAATGAAAATTATTATTATTATAAAAATTCTGATAAAACACGTTTTAATTTATCTTATGATGAATATAGATATTGTATAAATTGTTTTAATTCAATTAAAAATGATAAAATATCAATTGGTGATGATCAAAATAAAATTTTATATGATATTCCAAAAACATTATTTTCATTAACTAAAAATAATCAAAATATACCTGAACTAATGATTAATTGTATTATTTGTACACGTCGTTGGCATAAAGTATGTGCATTACATATTAATTCTCATGAATTTATTTGTCCAACATGTTTATTTAAATATAATATAAAACCAAAAGAAAATCTTTTTAATGCACAAAATTTACCTAAAAATGATTTATCATATCATTTAGAAAAACATGTTAATAATTATTTATTAAAACAAAATTCTTCAATAGGTCAGATTACAATTCGTGTATTAGCTGATAATGATCATTTATGTCAAATAAATTCACAAATAAAAAACTTTTATTCAAATAAAATAAATAATAATTATCCATATCGTAATCGTGGTATATTTGCATTTGAAAAAATTGATAATATTGATGTTATTTTCTTTGGTATGTATGTACAAGAATATGATGAACATTGTCCACAACCAAATACACGTAGAGTTTATATATCATTTATTGATACAATTAAATTTAATCAATTAAATATTGAACAAGAAATTTTAATTGGTTATTTAGATTATATTAAACAACATGGTTATAATTATGCGCATATATGGACTTGTCCAGCAACAAAACAATTTAATGATATTTTCTATAGAAATCCATTTATTATGAAATTAAATACATTACGAAATTGGTGTAAGAACATGTTAAATAAAGCAACTGAACAAGGAATTATTGTTAATTATAAGGTTAGATTTTTATGAATATATTTATTTAGATTTCAGTTTTTTCTTTCTTTAGAATATTTTACAAGATTGTTTGGATAATAAAATTGAAACAGTTATGGATATTCCATATTTTGATGGAGATTTTTGGCCAAATACAATTGAACAATGTATTATAGAACATACTTATGATCTACATCAATATAATAATACATATGAAAAACAAAATTTTGAAATAATAACAAATAATTCCAAGTTATTATCTTTAATATTTTCAGAAATGGATAAATATAAAGAGGTAAAAGATTTATATTCAATATTTAACTATTCTCTTCTATTTTATTTTTAGTCATTTTTTGTTATACATCTTCATAATGAATTAACAACTCATCCAACAAATAATGATAATAATAATCGAATTCATTATGATTTAATGGATACAAGACATACATTTTTAAATTTTACTGCTAATCAAAATTATGAATTTTCTTCATTACGTCATGCGAAATATTCAACTATGGCAATATTATATGAATTATATACATCAACAATAACAAATCAATTTACATATTATTGTAATAAATGTTTAAAACAATGTCAAATTTGTTATTATTGTACAGTATGCGAAGATTTTGATTTATGTGATAAATGTTATCATATCGAATTAAAACATGAACATAATATGGAACGTCGAATTTTCAACTGAAGAATTTTCGTCGAGATTAAATTACTTTTTTTTTCTTCTCATCTTCATAGAAATAAATAAATCAGTTAATTACATATTGTATTATGTGAGACAATAATAACAACATATTCATCTTCATAGACTTTACGCAAACACTTTTAGTTAATACAATGAGTATCGGTAAATAAATTAAAAATGATAAACAATGTAAAGAAGAGAGAAATTAAATATTTCCTGAATTAAAATCCAAAGGTGTGAGAAGTTATCATTTATTCAATTGATATCATTCATACCTAAATCAAAAGTAGACAATAGGATCTGTCTCTATCCGACGAATACCGATGATTGAATCCAGTCAGTTCCATCCAGTTCCAAAAAATGATCTATCAAATTAAGGTTCATCTGATAAACTGTATAAAAAATTATTTCTCGCGGAAGGTGTCTCTATATTCCATGTAAAGCAAGTGAAGACTGGGAACAAATTGTACAGCAAGGAAAAAAAATTATTACAAAAGAATTATCGGAGTACTATTTTTCAGTCGATACTGCGTTAAGTGACAACATTATATATGTATCACCTCGTTCTCTTTCTCTTTTTTTATATCATAGTTGTGACGTTACTATATATGTACATACCACGTATATCTTCTTTCGTTCTCCCACTCATATAACGTCGTGTATTCTTGCTTGACGCCCTGTTTTCTTCCATTACGTCATATGGTTCTTCTAGTCCTTTATTGTGAATATTATTCAACATTTATATATAGTTATACATATGTACAATAAAACATATTCGTACATTTGTGATATAATCGAAAACAACTCTCTTTTCTGATAATACAACTGGTTAGTTAGTGATTCGACTACCTTAAAATACATATAGATATGTTTGTATAACCGTAAGAGTACGGACAGAGTAATACATCTAAATTGCTACAGGTGTAGGTATATCCCAATGAGAATACAAGTTTAGAGATATATTAATCTAGGCATAAACAGCGCAATATGACATTGTAGTGTAAGCAGAAAGCGATGAATCATCTGTGGACGGTAATGAAAAGCTCACCGCATGTATTTATTTAAAGTTAACTATTGACAGGAATGAATGCTTCGAAGACTTTCTCTATGAAAACTGAATCGTGATGAATGTGTTAATCAATAGGAAATTCTAGGCATCAATTCTACCTACTCTAGTGAGGATGAGAAACAACTTTAAAGGTTTGTCGGGTTCATTTTTGTCTGTGCAGAGAATTAAAATATTTTTTTCATTGCGTGACGAACTATAGGTGACTATAATAATTGTCGTACGATAAAATATCTATGTGATTAATTTACCCTGAGGAAATATTCCCGAGGAAATGGCGTAATACTTTTGACAATATTGTCTTATCATGTGACTCAGATGATGATGATGCATCAACGTGGCGTGGAAAGATGAGTCATCATGAAATAGGTGAGAGAATATAAACGATTTGCATTATTTGATATTTGTAAGCATACCAACGTCTTTAGAAGAAGAAAATCGTCTGTCATTGCACGATACTATAATGCCATATGTTAATATTCATTCATTACTTATTTATAATATAGAAGAATCTTTAAATGAATACTGTCATTTATATTATCCACAAATTATATAAATGTATTGTTCTTGATGATAATGTGGTAGATGGACACATCATAGATTGTGAAGGTAATCAAGAAGGAAAAGTATTTAACGTGAATTAAGAATAAATGAAAGTATATTCAAATATCTTGATGATAACTCTTCTATTGAAGATTTATTTCCATATGATATGACACAAACCGATTCATTACCTCTTATTTTTATACATCAAATTCATTTTCAAGATGGAACTATATTATCATTTGGTTGTCATCATTATTTTTATCCAATGATCATGGATTTAGCATGTTGGGACAACGTTTTTCAATGTGATTGAATGCGAGAAAAATCACTTTTATTCGATCATAATCGATCGAAATTAAAACGTTTAGCTACTTCATCTCCTACTAAAATTTGATCATCCTGAAATGAGTACAAGTGAATCTATTTATCCTCTATGTAATTTATCTCCAATTGAAACAGCTATCAGACGTTATACAAAAACATATTTATTTGAAAAATTCAAAATCACAAATAGAAGTGCAAATATTTCTATCTGTGAAATATTTTCTCCTGGGACACTCAAATATATCCATCCACTAGTATTAACCATGAGTGCGATGCATGCAGAAATGAAACGTCTCTTTTATAATTAAACTAGCGGTAGTGTCCGGCGTTACTCGGGAAATCTCCATACTGGAAACTTATCATGTCAGAAAACGACAGACGATGTATAGAAGGCTTGCTTAAGACCTTTTCATCTATTATTACTACATATCCCGCCGTACATACACTTATATTCATTTTTAAATCGGGTAATTCAGCAAATAGTGTGGGGGTGTAACAGTCTTTCTCTTAACTCATGCGTATTTCCATACTTTATACCAATACCCAGTGCAAAAAAACTGACACTAACAGACAGATATTCTAACAATGGCAGCATATGTCCCGAAGTTTTTGAAAAACTGGGGAAAATTGTAATGTATCATAACCTGTTGTGAAATTTCAGCCAAATCCTCTCGCCAGTCATCCTGATCCATTTTGACCTTTCTCGAGACCTAAGAGTATGCCATGAAAAGTTTGGCACCCTCAACTCGTGCGATGTCCAAATGTATAAAAAACAGACAGGCAGACAAACTTTCTCCTTTATACATATAAATTAGAAACATCCAACTTTCAAGTTTAAACCAAAGAATCCTCGATAAAAAACGATTAATCTTAGAATCAAAACAGATTCGCGAAATTTCTGGAAAATTAACGCAAAGTTCATTGCGATAGAACTTCAATGAAATTTCACCCAGACGCCTCCTCCCTACTCCTATTAATGGTAACAGCACTCTTTAAAAATGCCTCTGAACTCAGAGAAGCACCATGGAAAATTTGGTAATGTTAGCTAATACAGCACTATCTGGGTGAGACTTCACCCACACTCTCGATGGGTCACCCCGCCATGACCTTCCTCTGGGTCTGGGGAGGCACTATGGAAAGTTTGGTAATGTTAGCTATTACAGTACTATCTGGGTGAGATTCCACTCACCCATCACCTACGCCCTCGGTGGGTGACCCCGCCATGACCTTCCTCTGGGCTTGGGAGGTACTATGGAAAGTTTGGTGACGCTAGCTTGTACAGGGACTAAATGTATAGCGAACAGACAGACAGACAGACAGACAAACTTTCTTCTTTATATATATAGATAATGACGTCAATCGGTTGTGTAAGAAAATGACATAAGCAAGTAATTACATGTATATACTTACATCAATCTTCGTAAGAATAAGAAAGAAAAAAACATACAAAAGCTTTTATCAGTGACAGATGTATACCATTACTAGAATGAATAAAAGGGCGAGTGTAATGAAAAACACAGCAGTGTCAAACTTGAAAGTTGAATTCAACTAACAGTACAAGGGTATCCCGAATGATGCTCCCCAGACATTTACTCTCGAAGGACAGTTGCTCCCGGGACACTGCTCTTGTAATATTCTTCGGTTAACAGTGACAGAGGAAATTTAGATGAGGATGAGAGCGAAGTGAGGGTGTGGGTGTGGCTGAGGATGAGGAACTTTTTACATAATTTCATCATTTTTTAGCTGGTTTTTGAGTACTGGTACTTTTAACTAAGGGCTCTAAGGAAGATAATATGACGAAAGCAAGTGTTTTGGCAGTAAATGTTCACAGAGAAAATATCATTGAGGAGCAATTGTCACTGGAGAGCATCATTCATGGATTCCAGTACAAGTATTCAAGTTATTCGATAGCAAAAGCTAATGAGAGGCTTTGGTGTGTACGCAGAGACGAACATAGATCGCAACACGATATTAAAAGTGAATTGCACGGGCTAATCTGTTTTGCTCTCACGTCTATGGACTTCCTTAAGATTTATTATAGCGCCTTTGTTATTCACAATTTTTAATAATTCTTTTTTTTAGATATTATTATTTTAATTGAAGAATTTTATAATAAAACAAAAATTTAATATCCACAATGAAATTATTGGCACTATTTGTTCTATATAAAGAAGATGATAAAAAAGTGAAAATACTTCAGAATGAATTTAATCTTGAAAGTTTTGGTTGTTTTCAACGTCGTCAGTAAGATTCTGTCCAATGATTTCAATTTCATATTAAATAATGATTCTTTTTTTGTTTAAAGTGTTAAGCAAATACTTGTCTTCGCAGTCCGAACAATTACCGAACGTACAGCTTTAAATACAAGACAGTCAGTTAAAACTGATGAAGATGTTACAGGTAAGCAAAAAAGTAAATGATTGTTATATTCAATTAAAAACTTTTGTTTTTAGCTATGGTTCATATTTATGTTCGTTCCGATGGTTTAGCATCAGCTGTTTTTTCCGATAGTGAATATCCACAACGAGTAGCATATACTCTTCTTAGTAAAGTAAGCATTCGTTATTTATTTTATTTCATATTTAATTTTTGTTGAATATTTAAGACTATGAACGATTTTACTAGAACATATCCAGCTGATACGTGGGCAAATATGAATGAATAGTAAGTTAAATTTATTATTAAAAAATTCCATATTTATTAACTTTATTAGTGCAAGTAAAATGGAAACAATGGCTGAGACATTGAAAGAATATCAGGTTAAATATATATATTTTCAAATAAATAAATAATAGTTTAAATTATTTAGAATCCACAAGAAGCTGATCCATTAATGAATCTTCAAAAGACGCTTGATGATACGAAAGAAATTATGGTTAGTTAATTTTTATTTTAATCTATTTCGATAAGAAATCGGATGAAATGTAAATGCATTCTTTTCTTTGACTTATTATTTATATACGAAAATATAAAGAATTTTAATCTCTGAACAAACTGTCCTGCAAACGATTTATCAATTTGTATAAGCAAATCCCATCAGATTCTATGCT
>JAJEKB010021337.1:1343190-1355665 GCA_022393335.1 Macrotrachela quadricornifera
CGGAAGTATGATTCCCAAAACAGAACAAAAGTACTCACTACCCGGAACTATGATTCCCAAAACAGAACAAAAGTACTCACTACCCGGAAGTACGATTCCCAAAACAGAACACAGTTGTTCTGTTGTGGAAATGGCTCTTCCTCGTATTGAGCACTTTTCTTCTGTTTTCGGAGAGCTACTATTCTTACCCAGAAGTGTGGCAGGACAGGGTCAAGAAAAGTGAGCTCGAATCGTCGTAGGCTCGAAATTTCGAGCTCACCTCTCGCCAGTCCACAGTTTATCAAGAAAATCAGTCCAGACTTTCCTCCAATATAGCTTCATTCTAAAATTAATTATATAGTTGCTAAGTATATCACTAATTATAGCAAATCAGCATCAGTGGTCAACAATATCTTTCAAATAACTTCCCGTCATTAATGTAAGTATTAATTATTTTCGGAAATTGATGATATACTTCTAATTAATTCTAATAATCAGCCGAATCCACCGAACCACGCCTGAAATCTAATGAAATTGCCATACAATATTTCTGCCAATGAAGATGAACACAATAAGTATCAAACTAATTAACGCTCATTAAGCATAGTACTCAACTAATTAGCACTAATTAATTATAGTACTTAACCAATTACCACAAAGTTTCATTCGTAGTCATTTACTTTCCATATCAGTATAGATCATACAACTGATGTTTTTCCCGCTATAAATAGAAGTCATGCAGAGCTCTCTATCAAATATTTCGCTCTTTTAATGTAAACTATTGATCAGGAAATCTAAGCATGTTGTCTTCTGGAATCGATCATCAATACATTGTAACTTTAACTTGAAATTTTGAAAGTAATGGTAAAATGCCGTCCCCAGTTATGAGAATCGATAGGTCCCGTCTCTTGACAAAAAAACTACGAATAACAGAGATTTTTAGACTTCGACTGTTTTCGGTTAGAGATTAGGTGTATACAACAAGGAGTCAGAAATAGCATTTCCGTCAATTTAGAGACTTATTTCCTTTTCGAATATGGATCTAATGTTATTATATAATGAATTAACATTCATATCAGATTAATTAGAAAGAGTCTCATTGACAGATGATCAAAATTCAATTTTCTCGGCACTTGAGCGACGACCTGGCTAAAGGAAAACAAATTACTTCCGATAAAGCATCAAATAAACTCATGATACTCAATCTGAGATCAACATTGATTCATAGTTTGATAACATTACGTGCAGATTCTATGACGAGGTAATTGTGTAATTGCACGAAACAGATTCTACTGAATCATTTTTGTATACAACTCATCTCTACTAGTAAAATAATGGAGGTTTAAAAAATCTCTGTTATTCCTAATTTCGTTATCAAGATACGCATGCCATCGATCGTCAAAACTAGGCATGGCATTTTATCATTACCCATAAATTTCAAGTTAAAGTTAAAATATATTGTTGACGAATTCCAGAAAAGGACAGTCTTAGATTTCCTGATCGATAGTTTAGATTAAAAGAGCGAAATATTCGATAGAGAGTTCTGCATGACTTCCATCTATAACAGGAAAAACATTAGTTGTATGATCCATACTGATATAGAAAGTAAATGACTATGAATGAAACTTCGTGATAATTGGTTAAGTATTATGATTCATTAGTGCTAATTAGTGGAGTACTGTACTCAATCAGTGCTAATTAGTTGAGTACTATACTCAATTAGTGCTAATTAGTTGAGTACTACACTCAATTGATGCTAATTAGTTGAGTACTACACTCAATTGGTGCTAATTAGTTGAGTACTATATTCAATTAGTGATAATTAGTTGAGTACTACACTCAATTAGTGATAATTAGTTGAGTACTATGCCTAATTAGCACTATGGTTAATTGATGGTTATTGGCCGAGTAATGTGGAACTAGTTATTTGGTAGCCAGTAATGACATTGTGGACTTCGAAATAATGGTAAAATATGGACTGTAGAAAACATGGATTTGGAGTTTACACCGTGTGGAGCTCACTTCACTTGACCTTCAATTGCATAATCCTTGATCTTCTGGACATTGCTGATCTTATGTATGTAATCCACAGATGTATAAATTGGTAACCCGAGTGCAGCTCTTAATGCTTTGTTTTGCATGATCTGCAAACGGTTCCATACTTTTGTATCAGCTGTCAGTAGAACAGGATAACCATAAATAATGACTGTACGGACAATTGATTTGAAGATGTTTATCATAGTCTTCATATTGGGTTCATATGCCGTTCTCGACAGATATCGGAGAAGACTGATCCGTGGACCAATCTTGCTTTCGATATGGTCGAGATGTCTTCGCCATTTATGTTGTTTGTCCATAATCACACCCAAGTATCTTGTATGATCCAGTGGTTTGATGGTAGTGTTGCTAACTGTTATCTCCACTGGATGCTTGTACTTCTTCCTTGGGTGTATACTGAAATGGACCAGTTCGGTTTTTGTTGGTTGGAGTTGGAGCTTCCATGACTGACACCAACTTTCGAATGCATCTATGGATTGTTGTAATCTGGAAGATAGAGTTTTTATGGAATTTCCAGATGTCCATAGAGCGGTATTATCGGCGAATAACCCGTGTTCCGTATGAGTCGGTATTTCACTCATCGAATCTGCCGTGAATATGATGTATAGTAATGGTGATAATGGAGATCCAACAAAGTTGACATGGACTACAAATCTAGCATAGTCATTTTCCTTAAAATCACCCTCGGGTTTTTTGACTCCTGTACTTCCTACAGAGTTTCTAAAAAATTTTTTCAAAGTTTCTTTGTTAAAAGCAACTAGTGCTATCAAATCGAACATGCTGATTACATATATCGCTACCTAAGAATTCAAAAACGTAGGCCTAAAAAATTAGACCATTTTTTTCTATATCTGGATTTCGGTATCCTAACTGGGTTTTTGACCCTCCCTTCATATAGATTGATCGGTGGAACGCCTAATAAAGCGAATTTTAGATACAACTTCTCAGGCTCTCTCCAAATCTGAGTGGATAAAAATCATCTGAAATGTTCAGTTGCTCAAGACCGCGAAATAGGACCATAATCATATTACGATATTCATCGGCGCCTCGTTTTCGAGTGCTCCTAGTACACTGAACAGTTTTCAACTTAAGTGATACTATATCAATTCGATGCAGTTTTTCATGCTCCACCCAAATATGGAATCGAAAAGATTAAGAAAGATCGGCCTCAAGTCAAAAAACTGTGATATACTAGCAAAATTCCTTATTTTCACTCGTATGTCAAGATTTTGACTACCAAATCTTAATGTTCATGCAAAATAAACAAAATATTCGGGATGAGCATCAACATTTGCATTAGATAACATATATTTTGTTCAAAAATATTTTTCATCAACAATTCGTCCTTCGCGAGATCTCAGGGGAAAATTGAGTAAACACAGCTGAGGAGGGGGAGGGGGTACGGTCCAATTTTTGATGAAAAATATTTTTGGAAAAAAATATGTTATGTAATCCAGATTTTGATGCTGATTCCGAATATTTTGTTTATTTTGCGTGAACATTAAGAGAGCGTCCGCGATAGGAGATCCATACGTCGCCAAAAAAATTGTTTTTTTCGATTCTATTGTTTCAAATGAAAGAGGTAGTCAAACCATAATCAGATCCAAAGTGTATAGTCATTTGGTTTTGTTTCCGAAAAACACGAGCAAAAACAATTTGGAAAGTCTATTTTAATCTCTAAAAATAGCCATTTTGATGGTTTGATCAATATTTTGACATCATGTCAGGAATAATTTGATCGTTTGAGCTCAGAGATGTCTCATTTTATAGAGAACAGTTTAGGCTACAAACTCAATAGATTCAAGTCAATCACATATAGGGTAATAAAAACACTATAGGTCAGAAACCATCAAAATCTAGAGAACTATATTTGGCCGTCCAGCCAGTATTTTGGACTTTTCTCTCGTGCTGCAACAGATGCTAGAGTTTTTTTTTTGTACTAGACATAGATCTCGGCAAGACGCATCGTTTGACATTAAGTTTTAAAGACGAAAACACTCGGGAGAGGAGCAAAATAGCATGGACCACACTAGGAGCACCCTCTCTAATGATCATTGACTGTACTCTGTAGAATCATGCAATTTCTTCAGAAATCATGAAAACGGAATTCAGATTCGTGTTCACCATGAAAAATTAGATAGAATAAGTCATTTTGGAATAGTTTTCCATTTATTTCTAGCAGAATAATGAATATAGGTGCATTTCGTAGATGTATGATGAATATGCGATGCATAGAGGCATCAAAATGTTGTTTATCAATCACTAGCATTAGTAACTATCGAGTTCGGATTTTCACCATTCGATAGCCCTCCATAGTGCCTACAAAACTACCTATTGTATCAACTGATAAACCACTAATCAGTCGACACATACCTATGCCTATTAGTCTTGGACTACATTTTTTACTTTAATATAGCTAGTTTTTGGTTGAAAAATCATAGCCTGAATCAAAACTAATATGAAATCCGGAGTCAGGGTGAGAAAGTGAGTCGATCCATGTATGTTTCAAATATTTTTGAGAAAATTTTTTCTATGAAAAATTACATCTGAGGGGAACCCCAGGAATGGCTAAGAGATGATTTTTCGAGAAAATGGTATTTCTCATGTGGAATGAAGTAGTCGAGCGTCGCTCTTTCCAATGAAGAGAAAAACTGAAACGATTAAATGAAAAAGATGTCGTTTCTTGAGAAGTCATCTTTTGACCATTCCTGGGATTCCCTCAGAGGTCATTTTTCATAGAAAAAATGTTCTCAAAAATATTTGAAACATACATCGATCGACTCAGTTTCTCACCCTGAATCCGAATTTCATATTAGTTTTGATTCAGGCTATGATTTTTCAACCGAAAACTAGCCATATTAAAGTAAAAAATGTAGTCCAAGATCAATAGGCATGGGTATGTGTCGACTGACTAGTAGTTTATCAATTGATGCAATAGGTAATTTTGTAGGCACTAAAAATAGCTATCGAATGGTGAAAATCCGAACTCTATAGTTACTAATGCTAGTGATTTATAAATAACATTTTGATGCCTCTATGCATCGCATATTCATCATACATCTACAAAATGCATCTGCAGGGTGTCTCAAAAGTTACTTACAAAAAAAAATTTGAATATCTCCTTTACGGCTCGAGCGAACGAGCTGATTTTTTTATTATTGATAGAGACATGTTCAAAGTTTATATCCATAAAGACATGCCCAGAGAGACTCTTTGTTAAGTATCATTATTGGTTTGGACAAAAAGATTTTTACTTTTTCACAGATAGAAAGAAAAAACAATATACTTAACAAAAGATCTCTGTAGGCATGTCTTTATGGATATAAACTTTGAATACATGCCTCTATCGTTGATAAAAAAATCAGCTCCTTTGCTCGAGCCGTAAGGGAGATATTCAATTCTTTTTTTTTGGTAAGTGACTTTTTGGACACCCTGTATATTCAATATTCTGCTAGTCACAAATGGAAAACTATTCCAAAATGACTTATTCCACCTAATTTTCCAAGGTGGACACGAATTTGAATTCCGTTTTCGTGATTTCTGAAGAAATTGCATGATTCTAGAGAGTAGAGTCAATGATCATTAGAGAGAATGCTCCTAGCGTCATCCATGCTATCTTGCCCCCTCCTTCCCCAGTGTTTTCGTCTTTAAAATTTAATGTCAAAAGATGTATCTTGCCGGGATCTATGTCTAGTACAAAAAAAAAACTCTAGCATCTGTTGCAGCGCGAGAGAAAAGTCCAAAATACTGGCTGGACGGCCAAATATAGTTCTCTAGATTTTGGCGGTTTGTGACCTATAGTGTTTTTATTACCCTATATGTGATTGACTTGAATCTATTGAGTTTGTAGCATAAACGTTTCTCTATAAAATGAGACATCCCCGAGCTCAAACGATCAAGTTATTCTTGACATAATGTCAAAATACTGACCACACCCTCAAAATGGCCATTTTTAAGGATGAAAATAGACTCTCGAAATTGTTTTTGCTCACGTTTTTCGGAAACAAAACCAAATGACTTCATATTTTGGATTTGATTATGGTTTGACTAGCTCTTTCATTTGAAACAATAAAATCGAAAAAATTTTTTTTTTCCGGTGGCTTTAGCATAGAGTAGGGATTCCATCTGGCGGACCCTCTCTTAAGTAGGGTACTATAGGGTACACGCGGCTTTCCCACTGTTATCCTAAGACATACCCAGGAGTGCTTGACTGCTATTCGGTCGATGTTCCCAAGGATCCTCATCTAGTAAACTACAGATGTATCCCTAGGTTCTCAACTGCTATACTATAGCGATAACCTTAGGTCATCAACTACTATACTACAGGATACCTTCGGGTCCTCAACTATTATATATTGGGGGTACCGTTATGTTCTTAACTACTACCTTATGGCAATACCCTTAGGTGCTCAACTACTATATATTGGGATATACCCTCAACTCCGGAACTATCATATATTCGCGCCATCCTTAGCTTATCATCTACCATATATCGGGTGTGCATGTAGATACTCAAGTCATATACTTAAGTGTCACCAAAATTTCTAAATATGTTAAAAAGAAATATAACGATAAAGAGATATTTTTACTTTTATTTTACTAAATGTTGAGGATAGTTGCCACGATTACTTATATGAAATTCAATCCGTTCTAACAATTTGCTAAAGTTTTTTTTGAAGTCTTTTTCTTCAAAAATATTTAGGTACCTTGGATACCGCATGACCTAACCATATTTCATTTGTTGTAAAAATTTAACAACATTTTGTTCGATGGTATCATTTGCGTTCTAGTACTACAAGTGATGGAATATGGATTTATTTTAGATAGATTAGACATAAGTCGTCTGATGCTAGTTGGTTGATTGAAGTTGAATTATGAAAGACTATTGTTCATGGAGACAAATTTTAACCAAAACTTTGTTTGGCATATTCTTTAAATCAAATACTTCTGAGTGTAACTAGAGGGAAGACCGTAGGTCACCAGTATTATATTGTAAATTATCCAAAGCCTTTTTTTAATAAAATATGGCAATAAACAGAGACATCACGTTCAAAATGTACAAAATTCCTTAATGACCGTTATTGACTTCATATTCATCCAATGTTATTAATTATATGATAGAAGAAGAAGACATCAATATAAAATCATATTCACTATATTCGCCAGGCCTGATATTAAGTAACTTTTCGTAAACTACTTCTATAGAACGTAGTGTAACTGGTTCAATAAATGAAATATGATTATGTCATGCGGTATCCAAGGTACCTAAAAATTTTTTCGGAAAGGACTTCAACAAAAATTTTAACAAAGTGTGTTGAAAGGTATGAACTTCATTTAAATAATCATGACAACTATCCTCAATATTTAGTAAAGTAAAAGTGAAAATATCTCTTTATCGTTATATTTCTTTTTAACAAAATTAGAACTTTTGATCAGACCTAAGTATATTGTGGTACTCTTAAGTTCTCTTATGCAATAATATGGTCGTATATTCATATCCTCGAGTTCCATGGTCGGGGATACACTAAGATCCTCAAGTTCTATTATGTAGAAGTATGGATGTAACAATAGTAAAAGCAGTCAATATCAACTGGTAGTGGTTTTAGCTGGTATCGATTTTTTCGCAGGAGCTGTTCGTTCCTCACGTAAAACATCAATATTTTTAAAACTTAGAATCCATTTGTATTCCTCAAACTTGAAAACCTACGATCAAAGCCTATACACAATCATTAACTTCGGAGGTTAATCTTATTTAAGAAAAAAACGAAGGGCAAATTTTGAGAGACCCGATTACAGGTTTTTTTTGGCATTTATATTGAGGAAACACTTCGTTTTCGAAAATAATAATTTATTTTCCCTCGACTGTAGGAAGAATCATATGAAAAAAAACAAGTAACGCAGCATAATTGCCGCTGACCCTCTACTGGAAGGATGCAAGTACATCGGTCACTACGCTGAAGACACGATAACGACTTATTTTAATTCTTGAATCGAATCATTTACCCAGTTCTCAAAAACTCTATTATCGTTACTCTTTTTATTTACTCTAAGCCTCCCAATGTAACGTCTAGTCGTTCGTCGGCCTCCCTCCGGTCGGCCACTCACGACTAGCCGTTGATATACATGGTGTTTTTTTATTGTCTGATCAGTTTGGCCAACGGCCTTCATACCACTGACACATGAATCACTCACAGAAGACCAATTCGTAGTCAAAAGCTTCCGAAATTTACATAAGTGCGTAGTTTTCAACATAGATTTCATTCTCTCCTTTAATTCAAGCAAAATGTAACCTTTCCAATTCTTTCTCGGAGAGTTAACAATTAAGCTCTTTTGAAAAATGTTTCAAGCTAATTGGAGCTCTTTTAAATATATACTGTGAAGTATTTTTCGAAATTAACGTCTAGCCGTTCGTCGGCCTCCCTCCGGTCGGCCACTCACGACTAGCCGTTTGGATATTTAACGCCACTATATCGATCGATATTACTTCAGCTTTGAAGTCAATGGATGCATCTCGCTTAAATTCTTCTCAATAAGCTTGGCATTTGTGAATATGCTAGTTAACAAAAAACTAAAAACGAACTGTTTGAGAATTGCTACAATAGACTACAATGCATTGTAGTCTACGTAAGAGCTTCCTCCATTTTCGAATATAATTTTACGATTGATATCTGTGAAGATTTAACAACAGAACATCAAACAGTCGCTTTCTTTTTTACATGTTTTTCTGCAAATCTCACTCAAAGATCCAACATATAATAATCAATAAAGAAAACTGTTTATATTAGAATTAATATCGAACATAGATTTACGACCTTGAATATCCGCGAGTTAAGCTTGAAACAACAAACAGCTCATCAAAGAAAGCTAAGAAATAGATCGCAAACATGTTTACTGACTTCGAATTCGTAATTTCCGTGTTCGATAACGATAAGTCAAATTGTATTAGAAACGATGATTTACTAATTTATCATTATTCAATATCTATTCCTATTGAAAAACTAACTCAAGATTTCGATTTCTCATAATCAATTGTCTCTGATGGAGTTTTACTGGAGACAATTTATATTATTTCCTATTAATTATTTGGCAAACCGACTCAGTTTTCATTTATCGATCTTTAACAATCTTCGATCAAACTTCTTAGAAAAAAGTAAAAGTAATTACTAATTGTTTGGTAACTTATTACTAAAGACAAATTTGACTCCAGATGCGAATTCTTTATCTTCCATTACTTTTCATATAGTTTTCAACAAAAATATTATAACCCTTTGATATTAATTCGGCAAATAACGTTTTCAAATTGGCTTGGATACAGAAAGATACAGAGAAACCTTAGAAGAGAGCGTACCTGTACAACTACAAACTTATTTTATCTTATATGACCTCCCCTCCAACCCACGAGACAAATCGTTATATCGTAAAAAAGCCTTCTTTTAGTAAAAAAATTCAAAAACTAATAGTACCATTCGACTCCTCAACCCCAAAAACCTTTTGGTTAAACTTTTGAAAAAGGGTTATTTTTTGTTTAAAAAATCGTTTTTTTCGAAAAAAAATTTTTTGTTACGAGATCATAAAAAACTAATGGTGACATTGGATTTCTCGATACCAAAAACCTTCTAGTCAAACGTTTGAATGAAAACTTTTTTTTTCAGAAAAAGTCGTTTTTTCGTAAAAAAATTTTGTTACAAGATCATAAAAAACTAATGGTATCATTTGATTCCTCGAGCCCAAAATTCCTTTGGGACCATTTTTTGGAACTATTACATTCTATTATTATCGAGATTACAGACCGAAGAAATCTGATTGGTTTATGTGACGAACAAACTTTAACAATTTTTAACGAGCCTATAACCCTTTCCTTCCGAAAAGGGAAAAAAATTTTTGTAAAAAAAAGTGGTTCTTTCTGTAAAAAATGATCCCCAAACAAATTAGGAAAAATTAACATCAGATTCGGATTCCTCGACCTCAATTACCCTTTGGTCAACCCTTATAAAAAAAAATTTTTTTGTAAACAAAATGGTCCTTTGTGTAAAAAAAACGATCCTGAAAAAAATTTCAAAAAACTAAAATCAGATTTAGGTTCCTCGACATCGATTACCCTTCGGTCAACCCGTATAAAAAAAATTTTTTTTGTAAAAAAAGTGGTCCTTTGTGTAAAAAAATGATCCTCAAAAAAATTTCAAAAAACTAACATCAGATTCGAATTCCTCGACCTCGATTACCCTTCGGTCAACCCTTATATAATATACATATATTAGTAGAAAAATGAATGGCAATAATGAGCGAACGAACGAACGCAACTAACTCACTCGGCGTATACCCTTCTTCCAGTAGAGGGAATAGTTTGTCTGTGGCGGGTGAGCGGAATTTGTGGGAGTGTCAAAAAAACATTGAGGGAAAAAAACATCGAGAGCAAAAGAATGTCACCCTCAGCCATATACATACGAACCTATAGGTCCTAAGGTGCTATACTATAGGGATATCCATAGGCCCTCAAGTGCTATACTATAAGGGTGCTCTTAATATGGAACTTTCGACCAATCAGATTTTGAGGCGTTTTTTTTCATGAAAAAAAGAACGGAACATGGGATTGTTCGGGCCAATTTGAGGTTGTCAAGGATGTTCTACAAAAGTCCTCATAGAATCTCCCACAGCTATCCATAGAATAAGCGAGTTACAATTTGTTGCTATCTGAACGGCCAGTTTTTCTGCTAACAGAAAAGCGAACGCCGCGATGAGTAATTTCCGATAGGTGCTTGGATCTTATAACGCTTGAAAACCAAAGAGAATCCTTATTATCTGTAAAATTTGGACTTTAATTAAAGTTTAAAGTGCCACCTCTAATTAGGTCGATTTCAGCCGAGGGTTTAGCGAGTCACAGCGACGAGCGGTACTTGTTATAAAAGGTACTAAGAAATTGTTATGATCAAGAAATCGGAAATGATCGTCCGTTTTTCAAAATATTGATATTCAATATTAGAGGCCAACTGTTCCTAAACTCATAGTGACTCCAGAAATTACCAGTACGAATTCGTATTGGCTAGTATTACCCTTGTGACATCCGTATCTCTATACGATGGGGATTGCAGAGCTAAGGGTACTTTCCTAAAAGAGGACTGTGCGACGCATCGGTACAAAATAATATACGACTTGAGGACCTAAGGCTTCCCCCATAATATATAAATTTGAGAGGTAAGGGTATCCATTGAAATAGAGGACTTGCGGACTTAAGTGTACCCCTATAGGATACTAGCTGACGATTTAAGGGTACCTTCATAGTATAATAGCCGACAATCTAAGTGTACCCCAATATATAGGACTTCTTGAGCTAAGAGTACCCTCCTAATACAGTACTTGAGGAGTTGGAGGTACCCTGATATATAGTAGTTGAGAACCTAAGGTTATCTCTATTTTATTACAGTTAAGGTCCTAAAGCACCCCAATATATAGGACTTGAAGACTCAAGGGTGCCCCATAATATAGCACTTGAGAACCTAGGATACCCCCATAATATAGAACTTGAGGACCAAAGGGTAGCCTCAAAGTATAGCAGCTGAGAACCTAAGAATATCGCTACAGTATAGCAGTTTAGGACCTAAGGGTACCCCAATATATAGGACTTGATGGTCTTAGGGTTATCGCTTTTCTTTCTTAGATGGTACCTCATTCTACTCCAGCCGTACTTCATTCGTACCTCGCCCTCCCCCTTCCCGTACTTCATTCGCACTTCAGTGATACTCCACTCCACTCCAGTCGTACTCCAAAAACTTTCTGGATAGGGATGCAACGGTGACGAAAACCGGCCTAATCGATAACCGGTCCACCAAAAACCGGTACGAACCGAAAACCGTTCCACCGAAAACCGGTACGAACCGAAAACCGTTCCACCGAAAACCGGTATCAACCGAAAACCGTTCCACCGAAAACCGGTATCAACCGAAAACCGTTCCCCCGAAAACCGGTACGAACCGAAAACCGTTCCACCGAAAACCGGTTAGAAAAAACCGAAAACCGTTCCACCGAAAACCGGTAGCAACCGGTTATCGTTCAACTTTTAGCAGAGCATATTCCCTCTACAGTAAGAAGGCCTTTATGAAAAAAAAATTTTTCTTGGTTCCTTTGCGTGAGGACCCAAGGGCAGCTCCATAGTATAGCACTTGAGACCCCAAGGGTAGCCTCCTAATATACGGCTTGAGGACCTCTGAGACGTCCGAAATACAAAGGAAGACTAACCCCAAGTTTCGAAAATTGTTGATCTAATCTTGTTTGTCCTTTGATTCTGACACAAATGCACGAAGAGACTATTTTTTTCATAAGCCTCCCCTTATAGTCGAGAGAATATACTCTGCTAAAAGTTGAACGATAACCGGTTTCTACCGGTTTTCGGCACGCCGGTTTTCGGTGGAGCGGTTATCGGTTCGTACCGGTTTTCGGTGGA
>JAJEKB010021337.1:1359937-1399379 GCA_022393335.1 Macrotrachela quadricornifera
AAAGGTATGTAGTGGCCGAGAATAAACGAACAATCATTTTTATTCACCTGGTCTTATATTTTTGTCCAGGACTGTATAAAGCTAATTTAATAAGTTTCGATTTCCTCAAACAATATTCCTAGAAAGAAAGAAGGTGATATTAATACGGAGATATTCTATCTTACAATTTCAACTCTCCCCAGATCGATCAATCCAATAGTAAGATCCTATCGAATCCGATAGAAAAATATGGGATTATGTAGGAACCTGATGACGGAATCGCATTGTAATCCCAAAGACCTAGATCCGATAGGTGCCAAAGGGCGTAATCTAATACTGCTTAAATGAACGCTCATAAAATTGTAGCACTTGACATTTTGCCGATGGAATCCGATGCAATTCCGTCACCTGCAATCCTATAGGATTCGTTGTCAGCTTTGTGAACCTCGGTCGACTTATTATTGTTATAGAAATGCAAGTAATATAAAGTTCAGAAAAATTCTTAAAATTCTTTTTCGAACTAATGGATAACACGGAAAGAATCGTAGTATCAGTATTATGAAGATTTCTTGGGTTCTTTTTTTTCTGTTTGATAAATTCACTCTTTTAATTGTAAGATTCAGAGTTAAAGTTTCAAACAGTTCATATATGATTTCATTTAAAGCTAGTTTTAACTACACCCGAAAAATTATAGAAAAAAATATCGAAATACTGGAAAGAAAATAAATATGGATCTAATCATAAATCGACAAAAATATTAGAAAATTTCGATCAATTTATTTCATCATCAACAATCACAATTAATTAATCGAAGAAAAACATAACAAATAGACAAATATTAAGGAAGAAAAAACTATACTAAATCAGTTAAAGTTAAATAAGATTGAACCTAACTATTAAAAATATTTTCAATTAGTAGCGCACAGAAATAACCACAGAAAAACTTTTTCATTCCTGCTTTATCCTGTCGGGCCAAGCGATAATATAGAACAGGATATAAAGCAGGACAAACATTTTACCTTTAATTTTGACTAGATGAAGTTTATATTAAGTTTGTCCAAGAGTATTATCTGACATTCAAAAGGAGGAGGACTCTATATTCATATATTCTACACTTTCACAACTATTCAATGAAAATTTCAAAGTAAGGCATTTAATGAACAAATTTGAAGAGCAGGAAATGCATTGCGCCTAACGCACCCCCACAAGGCACATTCTTAAGCTTGTCAGACATCTTCTAATCAATTTTATTCCACTATCTGTTTACATGGTGTGTACCATAGTCTAAAAGGAGTGTTGAAGCATATCAGTAGTAATTTGGAGCCTCCCTCTCATAGAGCTGTTACATGGGTACTTCAGAAAAAGCTAGCATCTTACTCATTAGTTTTCTATTTTTCGTATTCAACGGTGCCATTTTCAAATGCCTCATCTAAAATTCGGCCTAGAAAAGTTATCTAAAGCTTTATCATATATGATATATATATTCCAGAAATACGTGATAATACTACTGACCATAGTACCTAGTGTCTACTTTTGTAAATATATCTAGTTTTTTTTCTGTCAAGATCTAAACATTTGATTTATGTCTTAATCGAACCGCTGTTTGACGGGCTACAAAAGTATGTATCGCTTTAAAAAAATCCCCTTTCATTATTGAGTAAATCAATTCTTTCAAAATTCAGGGGTAAAAGGTTAAAGAACTGTGCTCGTATTTCAAGATTTGACTCTCGAAATTTGATTTTCCTGCAAAATAACCATATTATTCGGAATCATCATAAAAAACTCCACCTCAAAATATAGGTTTTATCAAAAAATATTTTTCGTCCAATATCGATCTCTTCTTCTCCTCGGTTCTTTTTTTTATTCAATTTTGTCCTGAGGTTCCTCACAAGTCGATATTGGACGAAAAATATTTTTTGATAAAATCTATATTTTTAGGTGGAGTTTTTTATGGTGATTCCGAATAATATGGTTATTTTGCATGAAAATCAAGTTTCGAGAGTCAAATCTTGAAATACAAGTGCAATTCTTTAACTTTTTACCCCCAGATTTTGAAAGAATCGATTTACTCAGTAATGAAAGGGAATTTTTTTAAAGTGATATATACTTTTGTAGCCCGTCAAACAACGGTTCGAATAAGATATAAATCAAATGTTTAGATCTTGACAGAAAAAAACCAGATAGATTTACAAGAGTAGGCACTAGGTGCTATGGTCAGTAGTATTATCACATATTTCTGGAATAGACACATCATATGTGATAAAGCTTTAGATAACTTTTCTAGGCCTAATTTTAGTAGGCATGTATAATTCAGCCAAAAAACCAAAGTGCTGTAACTTTGCATTTATGCGCACCTTATATTTTGGTGAATACTCTCATTTTCAACCTAAGCCAGACTTATAACCGGCAACGGTAAGCGACTGGTTCGGTCTGTTTCAGTCCAGTAGAAGATTTCTTATCGGTCAGTATACCGTCCTGTAGAAATGATTCTTTCTCTCTATAGTTCTATATGAGATATTCTTGAGTTTTGCATGTTCACTTGAAAACAATGAGCACAATATTTTAGTTTTTTTCGTAAATTCAAAATTTTTTAGTGATGTCTAAGATTTTCTGTAAGGATAAATGCAGCTGAGTGTTATATTTAGTGAAAATTTGTGATATTAAACTGGCCATATTTCATGAATTCTTTTTCATATGGAATTATCCCTTCGTGGTTGTCCTGATTTTTGTAATTCGTAGTTGTCGTGGGGTCCGCCTGGACCCACTGCAAGAAAATTACAGAAAAAGATTTTTCTCCTTCTTCAAGCTTTTCATTTGACTTATACGAAGAGAAGAACACTTTTATGCATGAAAGCTATTGAGTTAACTCTCGTGGAAACAATGTAAAGATGTATGGTATCTCAAAAAAATACTTTCTTTTGTCGGTTTTATAGAAAGCTTGACAATAGCTGGAAATATATGAAATAAACCAATTTAGTCTAGACGATAAGATTCTACGCGTATGTTGACGTGTATATATGTTGCACATTTAATCAATGGTTTGATTAAAAAAGAAAGATACTTTTCTTTTTGAACCAAAACTACTTTTATCTTCCTTTTTACTACTTTAAAGAAAACAATAAAGACTCATTTTTTTACCACGATTATGTTGTTGCTCATACAAGAAGCTTTCTTCATAAATTTGAAGCATACTCTAATGTTTTTCCATGCCTGTTTTACAGGTCACTGTCATGAGGTCGTACACTAGCGGGCCAGACGAGAACTTTTAGGTGTGGCAATACAACTTCTGACTGTGACAGTCAGCAGTTTTTGGCAGATCTTGTGCTAATTTCAAATTTGTTTTTCTAGGAAAAGCTTTTTTATGTGAGGCAATTGCAACCGATTGCCTCCTGGTGGCCCACCGATATATAAATCCACAGGTAGTAGCTCCAGCAAGGCGAAAGATGTGCTGGTAACAATATGGTTGTCGTAGGGTCCACCCGGACCCACAGCCGCATTTTATATCTACAAGGCGTATCTAGGATTTTTAATAAGGGTGATATAGGCCAACATGGGATTAGAGATTAGATAAGAGTATTGGTCCCGAACAGGAACTCTTAATGTAGTATCGAATAAAAAACTGTGAAATGGGTCCGCGTGGACCCCACAACAACTACGAAGGGTTATATTATCAATACAAAATTGAAAAATTTTTTATCGTTGTAATTTATTATAAAATTTGTGATATTTCCCCTACTGTTTATAGGATACATTTTGCACTGATATCAAAGATAACAAAACGCGTATTACGTTGTGAAAAACTGATACAGAATGTGTAATCCTATGAAGTTTATAGGTCACCAGTACATATTAACAAAGAAAAAACTAATGGAAAAAAATATTCGAAGAACTGAAAAAAGATTTATATAATTATTATTGTGATCAGAATGCAGGTATGGCTCTGACTGTTCTACCGATACCAACATCGGTAACGAAAAATCTCTACCGGCTCTACCTCTGAGTTGAACTGACCAGCTCCGCTGAATTTTATAATTTCATATCAAAGGAACTGCGCTGACAGTTTTATTTTATGTTTCTGTTTTAATATTTGTAAGAAATAATGCTGAAATTAGCGCCGTTTATCGTTTGAATAACGACATGAAGAACTTATACAAAGTATATATAGTGATAACTAATGAAAGTAAGTCTAATGCAAGAACTTTTAAAGAAAATAGCTTATAAAATCACAGGGCCAACTTGTGCATCCTGTTCTGTCCTTCTGTGCCGTTCAGCCATCACTTGCCTTGCTGAGCGGCAAGATAACAAAAATTTTAGTTTTGTGCCGCTCTGCAAGAGATGAGCACAGGACAAAACAGCAGGACGGCCGCTCACCCTGCCCTGTACTTATCTCTGGTAGTGCACCATTTATGTTATCCATTTGATTTTGGAGAATGGGATTATTTTGATTATTTCACTATTAGCACTGTCAATCATCTGAAACTGTTTGTTTATTTTTAAAATAATGGGATGCTATCCTTCAAGATATTTTGGATTCAGTAATCGTTTGTGTCATTTCATAGTTGATGATGATGATGAATGATTTAAAAATCAAATTGGACATATTCAAGTTTTAAGTTTACTATATACCAATGGACAATTAGAGCATTATATCGTAATTTATTGCGCGGCAATCAACAATAAAAAGTAGAGAGCCGAAATTCTAACATAGAGTAGATCTAGATGTTGACGTAGTAGTTCAGTCTCTTTCATTCTACGAATATGTGACAATAGAATGTTCTTTGAGAAAAAGAAAATTTCTTAGATCATCTTTATCTTTATTAAGTTTATGTGAGAGCTTGTTTCCTATGCTGAAATGCTCAATTCCAAAGTATTTTAATATCATATACATGAAAGTAAGATTATTTATTTTGAAGATTCGTTAGAGAAGGTTCAGGAATGGTTAAGTCTACAAATTCAACCATATGCTTGTCCTCATAATCGATTTATATAAGAATGTAACTTATTTACAGAAAGATAATATTTATTGGGTTTGAATGTTTGACGAGGAAGAATTGAATTTTATCTAAAATCGGTAAACTAATGATTAAATTAACCAAAGTGTAGATGTATCAGTTAGATGATCGTTTTGAAAAAAAGGAGATCTAAGTAATTCATAAGTATGATGATAAAAGACTCATTTCACTAGAACACATAAAAAGTAAAGATCTAAAAACAATGAAAATATAAATTATGAAACAAGTTTCTAAGTAAATCCAATAAATGTTTTCAATGTTGATCTAAATTCACCTGCATTATATTTATCTTCTTACAATAGTTTAGCGAAATTCAATGCCAGTCCTCTCATTTATGATGAAAAATCGAGCCGTTTTCCTCCTAATACAACACTTAAAACGATAGTGTCACAAATAATGGTCGAAAAGTGGAATCCCTCGTTATTATATGATCGATATTGGCAAACATGTGCACCAATTTATTGTACTTATTCGGAGATCGTACATACAAAAAATTTCGTTGGAATATTAATAGTATTGGTGTCCACGATTAGTGGTCTTATTGCTGCACTACGCATAATCACACCTATCTTTATCAATTTTGTTTTTAGTTTATTCACACGAACTCCTAAAAGACCAAAACAAGGTAATTATTAATTAGTTATTTTGTAATGTATATGTCGCGTCGAAGTTATTTCAGATCAATTAAATATTAAATAATTATCCAACAACCGATGATATCATGATAAAAATGAATATTTATATCGAAAGAGTTGGTGCCTTTTTCATGGGCTATATCCTCTTCCAACTCGGTTTTTGTTTTTTCTATTATTTTTTTTTTGTGTTACGACCCAAAAATACACTGAAAACATTTTTTTTTTCATCATAAAAAACTAATATTAATATTTTTCTCTCAACCTCTCTCAGCTTTTTTTTGTGTATTTTGACCTGAACTCTGCGAGTAAAACTTTAATAAGAAATATTTTAGAATGAAAAGAAAATTACTAATATTTATTTTTGTATTTTCCATGAAAATCGACTCTCCTAAAATAGTGATTTTCTTGCTAATACTAAAATTGTCAATCGAACAATTTCGTCAGCTTAGATCCTGATATTAGCCTCAATAAAAAATAATTAAAAGAAGAAAATGCAAACGGGTACGGGGCAAGTATAAGCGATCAATTCTTCTTGGATTTAAATAACGTACATATAGGTTTTTTAAAACTTGATAAGTTGTTTAAAGATTATTCGGAAAGATTGTAAATTGCAATTCATTGATACATTGAATAATTATTGTTTAATTTAGACCACAATAAATTTCTGTGTTTGATGAAAAGTCTCTAAAATATTATAACTGAGATTTAGATCAGAAGGAAGCTTTAATTTAATACAAAAAAGAGATTCATCAAAAATAAATCAGTTGTTTTGAACACAATAGTCCACGTCGGATCGTAGGAAGACTTCACATGGAAATGATTTAAGGCTAATGGAATTTAGTTTTTTAAGAAATTTACTGAATTCATCTTTGACAGAATATAATACCTTTTCATTCTATAAATAAAAACCATAACAAAGAAGAGGTATCTTGCATCTTCATTTCGTTTTTCTTCTGCTTCTGTCCTCATTTTCCTCTTTCAAAACGAAGTCATTTTAGCTTCATTCTCAATCTTAATATTTTACATTAAATTGAACAACAAAACCTTTAGTACCGTTACAAAAAGTTTCGAAAAACAAACTCTGGCAACTGCAGTGATTATATTTATAAATTTCCTGCAAGTTCGCCCTGTAGAAAGTCTAGAGACCCTTCATCAAGTATAAAACTTAGTGTAGTCTAAGATGAATAATACTCATTCAAAGTGTCAATGAAATGTAATTTTCAATTCTTCTGCGTAATATTTTAAAAATTTACTGGTTTTTTTTGTAAAAAACCATACGTACATTATTAAAGTGTAAAAGCTACTCTAAATATTCATATTTACCGTGATATGATCGATTGTTGGATAATTATTTAATATTTAATTGATCTGAAATAATTTCGACACGACATATACATTGACATCTTTCATATATCAGAGCTCTATTTTGAAGATAATTTATTTCAATTGAAAATAACGATAGAACAAATCTCAGAATCTATGTTTTTGATATTTTCATCGGTGAAATTTTCGATTAATTGTTAGAGATTGTTTGTAAATCACATAAATGAGTTGTGACTCGATTTCATTGACTAAATCTTCAATGGTTTTTAAAAAAAGTTTTTACAACTAAATTCCGGCATTTGTTGATTATCATCTCTCGAAAGAAATTTTTGAAAATTGTAAGACAATCCATATTATTCTTTTCTCATTATATTAATTCAATCGAAAATATACAGAGACCATCTACAGTTCATTAAGCAAGGTTGTCACTATTGTATTTTCTTTAGATTTAGAAACAACAACACTATTGTCCAGATGAGAGAAAATAACGAGAGAACATTGTCAACTGTCCGATCGCTTTTCACTCGAGACCATGACCATTCGAGCAGTCTTGCTGAGTACCGAGATATTTACATTTTAAAAAAAAACGTCTGTTTTGAAATATGACCGAAAACAGGTCTTTTCTTTCAAATATAAATATCTCGGTAAAGGTTCGTTTGTTCTAGCTCAAACTTTGGAAAGTTTCTAGTGAATATAAGGTCCATCTATGAATAAAACTTGAGCTCGAAATTCGCTCATTCAGGTTCTCACAGGTTCTATGCTCATAAGTCAAAAATTGCATAAAACCCCTGTATCTCGGCAAGAGAAGATCGAAGAAGCAAACTCAAACAGACTTTTTCAATCCTCCGTAAAACCGATCGAACAGTTGAAAATGTTCCCTCGTAAGTAACGGGAGTTCCAGTTAATTTTGGTCAAATTTCGAGTCTATTTAGCTACGCTATGCGTTTGAATTTCGAGTAAAACGATATTCTTAGATGAGTCATTTTAGCAGTGGTGAAGTGAAAAGTTTGAAATATTTCTTCTAATTTTCATTAATAGACAATATAGAAGAAAAGTGTTTTCACACATTGTCTTAGATGTTGCTTTGCTTATAGATATTAGAATTCTTGGTGAAATTTCTATTTTTAATCTTCTAAAATTCGTTTCGATAAAAAGAATTTGAAACAAAAAATTCTAATACATCACACACATTTTTCCAAGAGTATAAATATTTGATTCTTTTTGTTTTGTTCAGTTTAATTATTTGAGAATGATTAATATTTCTTTGTTAATTCTTCAATTTCGATATCTTAAAAGTTGTAATTATTTGTTGATAACAGATGTGATAGTGTTTCTTTGTTCTGTATATAGTTCATCCAAAACTGTATGATCGAATAAAAAAAATATTGAAGAATTTAATCACAACTTTAACTACTTCATTGATCAATCTAAATATATTTCCTCTATGGACTTTTGGAAGTAATACCAATCAAATGACTGCCAAACGCCTTGGTCAATGGGCCACTCGTCTTTACATTCTGTTATTCGTTATTAGCCTTGTAATTGCTGTTTTCTATATTGGTATTCGACCTCAATTATTGACGAAGATTTTTGATAAACCAAGCTTAAATCTCTATAATCGTCTTATACGTGATCATGGAGACACACTCGAATGTTCTTGTTCATCAATTTCGTCAACATATGATCAATTTGTTGAAATTGAACCTATCTTTCATCAAGTAAGATCATAACATTATTCTAATTTATTTCAAATAAAAAACTTGTACGAGACATGTGCTATATTGCACTGAAAAAAAATCTATATTGTTTCTGAAAGACTTGTTTTGATCAGAGACCGTCAAAACTGTACCGCGGTATTGCTTCGCTTATGCAACATCTCGCGGAGTGCGTCCCTACGCCATTCAGACGTTCGCGAGGTGGTGCAAGGACATGAAAGAAACTAATTAGTTCTTTGAAAACTTGCTGATATGCAACAAGCGTAGGCGTGAGCATCATCGCGGTACAGTGTTGACGGTCTCTGGTTTCGATCTTCTTACATTGGAGTTGAAACTTGAATACATTCTTTGTTTTTCATTAATTGATCATAGATCTGCTCAAGTACATTTATTTTGGATCAATGGCGAAGAAATGTTACTAATGGTTTGGTTTCTGATCTATCTATTTATGATACAAGAGATTATCGACGTTTTCTTTCTGCCCATTTGCAATTTCTTAAGGGTTTATGTCAATCTTCTATTCAATCAGTAAACAATTCTATCAATCAATTTCTTTCTTCTTCATTTATTACTACTAAAATTATTCCAGAAACAATTTTAACTTCGCAAGCTAATTTACTTATTGAACAGAGTAAATTAAGTGCTCCCATCATATTTGCTCGTCTTCTCTTGTTACTTCAAACCACACATCATGCAATTGCAATCATATCAGCCTATGGAACGAATTATATATACACAGGTGGTTACAACCATTATTATTTAGACATTCAAGCAATGATCTATGATAATGAATGTTCATGTGACATGAATGCAACGTGTACGATTCAAGCCAATTTTCTCAATAATAATTTATCTCAAATAATTCCAATCAATGGGTTAAAAATGGGTTGTACACCAAGTGAATCATTTCTTCAATCAACTCTCGAATGTTTTTATAACTCTTCATGTATCAATATCATTGAAATGCAGACAAACTACACACATAGTATCCATACTATTCCTCTCATCGCAACAAATACGAGCCGATTTCCAATTAATACAACTGTGAAAGATCTTGTTAATGATCTTTTCGTCGAAGAATGGTCAACAAAAATCGATTATTCATTATATTTTAAACAATGTTCACCGACAGTATGTTCATATACCTACATTCAACAACTCAATTCAATCTACACAATAACTTTTATATTCGGTATTTCCGGTGGTCTGATGCTCGTCCTCAAATGGATTTGTCCTATAATAGTTCGTCTTGTGAATAAAGTCAATCGGAGTCGCAAGAAGAGAACAAACCTTGTTCAACCTGAGATTACTACTGATACAACGACCGTTATAAATCTTAACACAATGTCTGATTCAATGAACATTCCGAATGATGCTATTGATCTGCAATTAGAATCGACTGATCCACCACCTCCGTATATCTCTTTTTTTTAAATATCAATGATAATTTTGTATAATCTTTATTAGGACACACCTTACTTCAACACCAATAAGCTCTCGCAAGATCATCTTTTGGATTATACTCATTATAATTTTATTAATGGTCATCATTGTTTCTTTTTTTAAAATGGTTCTACTAGCAAAAAATGAAACTGTACTACCAGGTATAATCTTCTTCACAAATAACTTTCACAATGGTCTAGCCGAATTTATTGAGAAGTTAAAAGATGGTGATTAGATTAAAAAATATTGGGTTTCCTCTCGATCAAATCCAAGAAAATAGAATTAGTCAACAGATTTAGACCCCCAAATTTTTTTAAAAATTTAGAAGAAAAATCTTCTATCTCATTTGAATCTCACGTAAAAATCGTTTAAGTGTATAACAATATCCAATCTCTTAACCCATAATTGATTCCATTGTCTTTGTCTTCGATACAATAGTAACATAGAAATTACAAATCAAAATTACATCATACCTACAAAAACTATTATCAGAATTTTAAAAGAAGATAGTTCGTCAAAATGTTTAAAAATTTCTAATCAAGGCATATAAAGATTTGCGGTCTTTATCATTCGAAAGAAGGAACCAATAGCGCCCCACGATGCCTTTTTTAGAATGATGAAAACCACAGATCTCTACCTGTCTTCATTAGAACGTTATAAGCATTTTGCCTAACTACCGTCTTTTAAAATTTTGATACTTGATTGACTACATTATTTACCTAGATGAGATCAGAATAGCGTATAAAATAGAACAATATTTCTCTTCAAAGTTATTTCGATATATTGTGCTTGATGATGAAGTACACAATGAACATTATCTAGAGACACTTTTACAGAAATCTTGGAGAAATTCATGGACATTGATCTACGATAGAATCAAACCTTTTAATATGATACACAATTTTTTATTAAGATTGTCTAAGAATACGTAATCTAATTGGTTCAGAAAGATGGAAATGTTATTTTGATATTTGTATGTTACTAAAACCAATTAAATTCATCTCTTTAATTCTATACAAGTTGTAGATATTTCTAATCTTTTACGTCGTGAATCAAGATTACTTTTCTTAGTATGATAATCAGGTTATCGAGTGTAGAAGTTAATAGAATTATATGATTATTAATCTAAAATTATACGAAACAACTATTGCTAAGTCGATTATTGATATTACGAGATTTTTTTCGAAAGATTCAAAAGATAATTAGTTATTGTTATAATAAAAACATTTATCTTTCTTTTCGAGAAAGTTTTCATATGACGATTAGAAAAAGATCTTCCATTTTCAATTAGAATATATAGATATTTAAAGATTGGATTTTATTCAAAAGGAAGTGACGCTTTTTCCAAGGGTTATACCTTCCCTTCGATAGGTTTTTGTTCTTTCAATTATTTTTTTATTAGGACTAATGTAAGGATATACAAGATCGCGAAATTATTCCTTGGACATTTTTAGTATTAGCAAAAAAATTAATATTTTATGAAAGAGTCAATATACATAGAAAATATCAAAAAAATGGTTAGTATTTCGAGATTTTAATTATTAAAAATTGATTTTTATGGAAAATAATCACCATATTTGAGATCAGCATGCAAAAAATACACCAAAAAATGTATTTTTCATCAGAATTTTCCCCAATTTCTAGCAGTGGTCAATCAGTCGAACATGACCTCGAGGTCCAATTCTCAAAGTTTAAATATTGAAACGAATACTAATATGATTAGTCTATTTTATCCTAAAACAGAATTTCCAAAAATCAACTCGAACTCTAGAAAAGCTCATCAACAAAAATATTGTTCAAAAATTGGTAATTGTAGGGAAGCCGCTCCTTTTATCAGCTTATGAAAATATTTTAAAGTGAAAAACTATGTCGAACGAATGATTCGTTCATGAGCTTTATTGCATCAAAAAAATGTTTCGGTTGAATAAGAAATAGAACAAAAAAACGGTGATTACTAGGCCGAAAGTAGGTAAAAAAATAACCATTTCGTATTTTGTGAATACTACAAAAAGTTTTATTCTGATTGAGCTGAAACTTTCGACGATTACTCTCCCATATGTGATATATCTTTAATAATAGCGCCGTGTTGAATTAGCGAACACAGACAAAATAAGAGGTAATCTAAAGAACCCGGCTTTGGTCCCGGAATCGCTGGTTTTACGAATATGAGAACATTTTAACGCAAAACTAAGGTAATATTCGGAATCAGCTCGTCGAACTGCATCGAATCATATACAACAGTAAGCATTTCGGAAAAAAATTCGGTCGTTAAATCCGATAAGGTTTTGAAAATCAGTCTTTCCAACACTACAAAGAGTTTCAATACGATTAAGCTCAAAGTTTTGCTGGTTGTCCTTCGATGTCTGGTGAAACAATTACTATAGCGCCATCCCATGTCGATGAGCATAGCCTGTGCTATACTATGAGTATCCCAAAAACTGAGCTTTTTGACCCGGAATCGTTAATTTTGCGAATACAGACAGGTTTTGGAAAAAAACCAAGGTGGCTGTACCCTCCCCTCTACGGACAAAATTTTGATGGGAAATATTTCACAATGAAAAATAAATTATTTGGTGTATTTTTTGCATGCTGATCTCGAATATGGTGATTATTTTCCATAAAAATCAATTTTTAATAATTAAAATCTCGAAATACTATCCGTTTTTTTGATATTTTCTATGTAAATTGACTCTTTCATAAAATATTGAATTTTTTTGCTAATACTAAAAATATCCAAGAAATAATTTCGTGATCTTGTGTATCCTCATATCAGTCTCAATTGAAAGAACAAAAGCCTCTGAGGGCTATAGGTATCAATTTCTTTGATTTTTTTTTGTTCTGTTTTATCTCTAATGGTGTAGAATACAATTCCGTAGAGTTTTATGAGATTAACGAAAATTTAAATAATAAGTATATCAAGATTTATTTATGTGTTGGTAAAATAATTTTATTTTCTATAATTGAGAGAAAAATCAATTGATTAATGTACATAGAATATTTTAATGTTCGAATGACAAAATAAATATATTTTTAAAAGGTAAATGTATTTGCATAAAAGTTGAAATTTAAATAAAATATTTTATTTTTGTAAGTCTCTCAATCTTAATTGTTTAATTTCTGATCTGAACATTTATTTTTCTAATAATTTAATATTTCTATAGTTAGTTTAATTTCGATATTTCCTATTAAAATAATGATATAGAAAAACTCCAAGTGATGATTAAAGTCTAATAGAAACTAAAATCTTTGAAAATTTAGTTTGTTGATTATTTTGTAAGTTTGTATTTATCTAAAAGAATATTTATTTCGTAGTTCCTTTAATAAATACAACCACTAGTACAAGTACAACTGCAATAATAAATACAAGTACAACTGCAATAGTAAATACAAGTACAACAATCAGCACAACGAAGATGATGATCACAAGTACATCAACGACAACGTTTTCTTCATCAACAGGTCAGTAGATCAAAATTGTTGTTTAAAAAAACAAGAGTTATTAAGAGACAAAATCGATCCTTTACCATAATTCTATTTTATCTCGGGTATTTTATCATTTTTACTATGAGAGGACTATTTCTATGAAAATTCTACTGTCTGACTTGATAGATAGCTATCGTAGCGAATACATTTTGATATGATAGTATAGGAGTTATTCTTTTTCGAAAATGTCGATTCAGTCTATATTATATATCAGTCGATAGATCTCTTCGAGATTTATTTAATGATTCTAAATAGTATATAGAAAAAGTAAAAGTGTATAGGTGTTTTCTTCTATAAATATGATTAAAATATTTTTAAATTGAAAAGGTAGGATGTCTCAGTAAAGAATTTTCAAAGCATCACTTTCTCTGAAAACATGCGGATTTTCTAACGGGTGCGCCATAAAGAATGAGGGTCTGCATAATATGACTATAACTTTTTTTCTTTTTGATCTTTAAAGCTGCTTCTTTTTTCAAAAGATGCGCCGTCAAATTCTCTACAAAACCATAATGAAACATACTTATATAGTACATTAAGGAAAAAAAACTAAACGAAGATTATCCAACATATAAAAAGTGTCCAACTTTCAAAGGTAGTAAATGTCTTATAAATGACTGGTGTTTGTGTCTCTTTTTTTTATCATCAAATTAAATTGTTTATTCTAACAATAGAATATACCATAAGATGCAGTATGAATAGCTCTAAAAGTTACATTAACAATCTTATTTTATATAGGTGCTATTTGTTTTCAAGATTAACAAGATTTTGTGCGACCAATTTTCGATGTTGTAAATAAGATCATTTTTTGATCGCACAGAATTTTACTCATTTTAAAAACAAAACATGCATATGTACAAAATAAAATGTTCATTGTAAATTGTTGAGCTCTTCGTGTTGCATCTCATGGTATATTTTTGTTTTATTTTAATAAAACACATTCGATGATAAAAAGATGAAATAAGAAAAAATGAATTCATAGTGTATCAAAAGATGATCTATTTCGCAGTGTGGAAAGTTGTTGACACGAAATTTTATCAATTTTGAAAACAGACTGCATCTTATGGTATAATTTATTGTTAGAATAAACAATCTAATTTGATGATAAAAAAAAGAGACACCAATACTAGTCATACATAAGACATTTGTTACCGTTGAAAGTTGGCCACTTTTTATATGTTGGATAATCTTTGTTTAGTATTTTTTCCTTAATGTACTATATAAGTATGTTTCATTATGGTTTTGTAGAGAATTTGACGGCGCATCTTTTGGAAAAAGAAGCAGCTCTAAAGATCAAAAAGAAAAAAAAGTTATAGCCAAATTACGGAGATCCTCACTCTTTATGGCATACCAATTATAAGTTACACAGAATTTACCGATTTTGAGCGATCAATTGTATTACAAGAAAACTAATTCTAATAAACTATTTCGAAGTTATTTTGACTATAAATGACGAGTATCACTACAGTGCAATAATCTTATGATTGTGACACTTGATTTTGTATATATTAGTTAGTTTCTGATATTGTTTAGAGGACATTTCTTGATTAATTGTTGATAGTGGCAAGTAGTCAATTATTCGATGTACCGAAAGAATTGAACATTGTTTGCGCAATTCTAGTTTCTAACTTCGCAATAAATAGCTGCAGTTTTTTATTCGAATATGTACTCTTGTATACTCTGACTTGTTCCTTTATTGAAAAACTATTCGTTGTAGAACCTCTTCGTCCATTTATCTCTTCTATCGAATTGAAAATGATTATTTGTGTGAATGAACTTCATCTGTTTCCTCATATTTTTAGTTTCCATCTATCTTATCAGGTGTATAACTATTTCGTTGAAAATACATAACTCTCATTTTGTATTTTAAATATTCTCATGTTAATGACTCAATATCAATACGACCTCTCGAAATTTGTAACACGCTGAATGACTCGTTGACTATCAGAAGAAAAGAACTATAGGAAACTGCTCTTAGAATTAATATCAGTTAGTACGGCTCTCGATTGTTTTCAGGAGCGGGGTGGGCTAAAAAAATTTTGCAGACAGTATCCATAAATTTTCGCAGACATGCGTTTTTGCCGGAAGTTTATTTGTATAGTTTGGTGGAGGAGGAACTGTCCAATATATGTGTGAAAATATTTCTTCGCGAAACTATTTTTTTTGTACGTTCCTGAAAATTCAGCAGATCGAAAACTTTGTGGAACGAAATAACTAGGATTTGGTCCAAAAATGATAATTCAATACAATGAGAACTATTGTAAACTGGTAAAAACCAAAACGATTTGTATACTGTATATTTCGCTGCCGAAGGCGGCTACGCTTTCAGTTGTTAAATATACTAAGTCTATGACTGTTGACTTTATGCGGATTGCTATTAAATTCTTCAGCGATAAATTTTATACCATCCTTTTCCACATGTGACAGACACTCCAGTCTCGATTAGATTTGGGTGAAACTCAGGCCATCTGCGAGATTTGGCAGATGCCTGAGACTGTCTGCCAGATTCGACAAATACCTTAGGCTATCTCTCAGGTTCGACGAACGACACAGACTATCTGCGAGGTTCTCTAGAGACACCTCAGACTGTCTGTTATGTTCAGCAGATATCTCAGACTATTTGCTAGAAACCTAACTACAGCAGAAAGTTTCGCAGACACACTGGAAAAGTGGGGAAGGCTAGCCCAGCCCATCCCCCTTCCCATATCGAGAACCTTGTTAGTTATTCAGTCGATCTAGATTTTATTATCCGATTGAGTGTAATGTATACTTATTCACTTTTTCGTATGGACATTTTGACATCACTGGATAGATCTCAATAAGCTCTATCGATCCAATGAAAATCCAGAGTGAAACCATATATTTCATATAATTATCATCCCTATACTATAAGGGCAACATATCAACTATTATCAATTGTAGAAGGATTTTATCAGTATTTGAAGAAGATGACCCTTCAACTTGTCAATATATATTATATACATAGAGCACTACAAAAAATTTTTCGTCAGTTCTTTAGAGAAATATTCGTAAACTGGCTCTAGTGAAGTTGTTGAAAGTATCACCATAAATGAGCAATGCATTTGCAGATTGAATTCCATAACATCAGTAAATCTGTTTTTAAGATCATTTTTTGTGAGGTCGATAATGACTTGTTCAAAGATATGTAGAATTTCTTTGTTGTGGATGAACCTCGTTGCAAATCGTTAGTATTTCAATTATAAAAACACAAAAGAGTTACATAAAAGAAGGTTTATAGAAAATAATAAATAGATTTGTATGTGCTGCTATATGATGCTCAGCGAAATCTTCGGTGATGTTCTAGACTTTTCGGGGGCGAGCACTGTCATATAAAAAGCAGAAACTTAAAAGATTGGTTTGTTCTTTCTTTTCTGATTCAGTTTGGAAAATTGTACTACGCAGATATTGAGAAATAAATATCAGTTGATTGAATAATCATGAAAATGAACTTGATTGAATTAGATTCAATGAGAAAAATTTGACATGATTTATTTTTCTGCCTTGACGTTGAAATGATCTTCAACAACTCCGAAATGAGTATTCAATGCTCAGATTTTTTACTGTTCCATTATAATGTATAACTCGCGATTAGTGATCGTGTTAAAGTTAGAGATGAAAATTGACCTCTTTGAATTTGGTGAGAAAAAACGACTCAGTTCAATATGAAAATGATTTCGATCATAAAAGAACAGAAAACGCACTGGTGATGCATCAAACCGTGTAGAACTTCACATAAAAAAAGAGTAGTGGAAATAACAGCGGTGAAAATGATGGGCAAAATATCTACCATACATTCTTATGTTTAATGAAAATCATCTTCAATTCTTGTTAGAACAGTATTAAAAGTTTCCTCGACTACAACACTAGCTCGTCTGCCAATCAGAATGAGATATACCTTCAATGCTGAAATTATTCCGTCAAAATCAATGAATTCAATTTGACTGATATCCGCTCAGAAAGTATGAAATTCGTCATTTTGATAACAAACGGACATGACTTTCCTTGTATATTAATTCAGTGTACCAGTCGTATAAAATTCTAGAGTGAAGATAGCCAAACTAGAAGAATCAATCCAACAATAGGATCTTATCGGATCCGATCAGAATCCTATGAAATCCGATAGTATTCTATAGAAATTTGACGGAGTTCTGATAACGATCCGATAGACAGATCCATAAGGTTAGAATCCGATCGGATCCTGTTAATGCCATCTAATAGGATCTAGAGATGGACCTTCAATTTTGTAGTAACACAGTTTAACACTAAACTTCAAAAACAATAATTAAGTTATACTAGGTGTTTTTGTGTTCGACATAGTTAGATATTAGATCCATCTCTTTCTAAATCAGCTCACTATCAGTATTTTGGAGATACGCGACGTTCGCACTTAGGGTTCCTACAGACTGATACTAAAGCCGCAATAGTTACTTTTAAGGCCTACGAAGTGGTGCTCACAAAAACTTTTTAAGTCCGATCCGCGGCACTATTAATAACTTTTTAGACATGTGTCGGATATATTGTTAATAACTTTGCTAGCTCTATTAGGCATATTATTTAAAAATTTCTCACGACAATCGAAGAATGTTGTTATATGTACTAGTGTAATACATTCCAATCTACTCCTATCACCGTCTAATTTGAAAATGCTGTAAATCCATAGAAGTTAAATACCTTACTCATCATAGTCCATTTTAACTTATTTTATTTCGAGCCTTGATATAACAATCATCCGCCAACTCTCTACGTCTTTCGCAAGCGATTCTAAGCGAAAATTTCACGAACAAATTGATAACTAGAAACAGCAAATCACTCATTCATTTATCTTGATCAATTCTAATCTCATCACCTTCAGACGTCATCTATACAAGAACACAGTTACCAGTAAAATTTACATAAAATAAATACACTAAAACTACTCAACCAAGTATAAAAATTCAATTCATACAAAAATTATTAAAATCCTTCATTTCCACATAACAAAACACGCATTCCGGCAAAATTGGTCTGCCAATCCACCTATATCACGCTAAATCTATGACTAAAAATAATATTTATCCAAATTCCAAAAAAGTGACGGTTTTCAAATCGATATAAATTCTCACCTATGGAATAGCCTTATGGAAGTTTTCGAAACAAAAAAAGAGTTGGATTTAAGATCGCTTCCAGTCATGCAAAAGTGTAGCATATGATATGATCTGATGGAAGTTTGCGGAAAAAGAGATATTTGTAAAATCGATTTAAGACCTTCTAAATGGCTACAAATGGTAGGACTCTATAGAAATATGTGAGAAAAGGATGGATTAATAAGAGATTTGAATCGTTGAAAATGCTTTTGTAAGATACAGCGTAGCTAGTGCTACCATTCGTAGGAACAGATTATCGTATATATGGGTATTTTATTTTTAAATTTCGAAGTTCTTGAAATTTCATTTGGTTTTATGAATTGTATGCGTTAATACAGCTGTGGTGTGTTTTTATATAACTCAAAGTGCCTGTATCAATAATATTAGAATGAGTGCTAAAATTATGACCAGAAGATGTTTTTAATTGTCTCAAATCGACCGTTGATTATGATCTTCAATAGTATCCTTTGGTTAAAGACATAAGAAAAGTATTTCATCGCGTTCGAATGAGTAGTTTTTGTTATAGCATCAAGAATTGATCGAACAAAATTTCATGATTTTGAAAGCAAACATGCGTATATAAAAGAAGCTGTTCTTTCTAAATTGTAGAGATTTTCATGCTGTATATAGTGGTGCATTTTGTTTTTCTTATTAAAATTCATTAAATGAGTTAGAGTTGAACCAAAAGCGCGGCCATTTTCTTTGCCTCATTCATCACATATACAGTTCTTATCTAAATAATTGTTCATGCTAATTTGGCTAAATATTATATATTGAGCACATGTAAGAACATCCTAACTGGTACTTGAGTGTTGTTTGTGGATAGATGTTTATCGTATAATTTGTGTATTCTTGCTCAAGAAACAGCTAAAAAGCGTATGGATTACTGACCAATCTATTTGTAACTTGGGAGATTTTGTAAGACCCTATCAAAACTCGATACTGGGACTATACTTGTTAATGCCCTGGAACTTTGCTAGAAGTATACAACAAACTTCAACAACTAGATAACATAAAACTCTCTGACTAAGTTCTGCTTGACTTCACATAGTATATTTTATCAGAACACACACAAAGTATTGGAATTTGAAAGGATTAATTAAATCCGACAAAATCTCATCGGAACCCGACAGTCGAATTTTATCGAAATTCAACTGTCAAATCCGTTTGTAGGATCATTACACGGATTCCGATCGAATTTTATCGGTTGATCGGGTCCTGCTGAATTGATTCACCTGAGTAGTAAGAGTTAAAAAGTCACTGAAAATAATGATGAGGTATTTCAAATAAATTAAAAAATATAACGATCTTTAAGACATAAGAGTCTGAAAGTTTTCACATAATCCTGAATATGTTTACGTATTGTGATAGATTACTTTGACTCTTGGAAGAACTGTACGAAAAAACGTTTGTGGTACCCTATTGATTTCATTTTATTTAATTTATCGGTATTTGATCTTCAGAACAGTTTTTGTTTCAATAAAAAGTTATTACATTTCACTTACGAAATTCACCTCGAAAATAATATTTCTGACCCCTCTCTAATTTCGTTAGTATGACTCTGAACAAATGGAACATCTAACAAACGAAATTTTCTCGAAAATGACTTGAATGAGTTCTGTCAGATTTTAACTATTTGGCGCAGAAAAAGACGGAAGGTGACAAAGGAAATAATTTAACTTTCTATAATTGATATTCACTGAAGAACAAATATTCAATAAGGAATTTTTATATTACTGAGCCTATGATATATATCGAAAAAGATGATCATATTTATTCGTCAAATCACTGAAATCTAGTACTGTCAAAAGCTTATTGTAAGAGATTTAATACGCTGAATTTTTCATTAAAAAAGATCCAGTATAAAGCCGAGATTTCAATATGTTTTGAACAGTTTTCATCATAAACTATCAATCTATTTGATCTATTAGATAAACCATATTAACAAAATTGACGATGGCTAATCGAATATTTTTAATAGAGTCTGGCATCTGCTTATGTATTGCAACACTTACAGTTAAGAAAGCAATCGACAACATGTATAGACTAGGGACGCGTAGACCAAGCTCTTTCAATCCCTATATTAATCTCCATGAGTTTGACTTAATCATAGTTCTGATAATTTGTTTTCCATTGTTTCCATCTGTGGTAACTTGTTTTCGCGTAAACCCAGTTTTGATGAAGTGTTATTTTTTGATCTCGTAGATGTTTACTGTAGATACATACATTCTCACTTAACTGGTTCCGGATTAATTATTTCTAGAAACTTTATTATATTTTCTTTTTATTAGTACCATCTTGCCAATTAACATTTCAACCAATCATTGAATACCAAACTGAGGGAACTCCACGCTCAATCATTGCCAATGATTTCAATAATGACAATAAACTGGATCTTATTGCTCCTATTCTCAATCCTGACACTATTAATTTACTTCTTGGAAATGATAATGGAACGTTCCAAGCACGAATGTCAATGCCGTTAAGAGCTGAGGGCTGGCTGAAATATGTAGTTGCTGCTGATTTTAATAAGGACGGTCAGATGGATGTCGCCACTGGTTGTGATGATGAGGCTGTAGTCAGTGTCTTACTCGGAAATGGTAATGGAACTTTTGGTACAGCAACAACATTTTCAACAGGATATGACAGTCGCCCGATGTGGATCGATGCCGGTGATTTTAATGGCGACAATAACATCGATATCGCTGTTACGCTTTACGGAGGTGGAGGTGAGTATAGTATAGGTGTGCTGCTTGGATATGGTAATGGATCTTTTACAGAACACAAAAGATTTTCGACAGGAAATGAAGGTCCTGCATGTCCAATTGTTGTTGGTGATTTCAACGAAGACAGGCAATTAGACATCGCTTTTGGCAAATATCGTGAGCCACGAATAGGTGTGCTGCTTGGATATGGTAATGGAACTTTTAGCGCACCGATAATGAGCTCACAGGACAGCTACATTTTTGCGACTTCGATGGTTGCCTATGATTTCAACAATGACAGTCATCTGGATGTTGCAATTGCAAACATATGCATGGGCAATGTAGGTGTATTTCTTGGAAAGGGTGATGGAACTTTCCAAGCACAAATGACGTTTTCAACGGGATATAAAAGTGGACCAATTGAAGTCACTACTGGTGATTTCAATGGCGATGGTCAGCTCGATCTTGCTGTTGTGAATAACGCCAAGCCTACTATAGGAGTGTTCCTTGGATATGGTAATGGGACATTTGGAACACAATTGACATTTTCGATTCCAGTTGACCACTCTCTACTCAGGATTATTGCATCTGATTTTAACCGTGATGGTCGATCGGATATCGCTTTTGCCATGGATGGTGTCTCGTCTATATGTATTCTATTGAACGCATGTGAATGTTGTGAACTTGAGTTTCACAATATGAGTACATCCACTCAGCAATGACTAACTTCATCTTGACTTCACATATAGAACATTTTACGAGTCCTCTACAAGGAGAGTTCAGCTTAAACAAAAATACTTTAAATCTGCTTTCTGCTTGTTGAAAATTGGTTCTAAAACGTCGCTCGATTGGCTTGAATCAATATTTGACTTTCTCTATAACTCATAATTTCTAAAATAACATCAGCGAAATATTTTCGTATGTGCCTAATGAAATCGATATGCATATTTTATTCTTAATTTTTTTTTTTGGTTTTGATTATTGTAGTTTTTGTTGCTTTAGTAAGTCTAATCATCTTATACAATTGCTTTCAATGTTTTCTTTACTTATGATTAAATATATTAACCACTTTGTTGTTGTCTTAATTAACTAGTTTCAGAAATTGAATGAGCACAAATTTCCATGATCAGTTTTGATCTTACTAACGAAAAGATCTTGAGGATGAGGGTGAAATTACAAATAAGAATACAATTAAAAAGCTACTAAAACGCGTTGAAGTTGACGAGGAAAGATCTCCAGATGTTCGAGCCATTTAGACTCCATCTTTTACTCGTAAGTAGACCTTAATGAGGTATGAAAAACTTCGAAAGAATTTATTCCCTCGTGCCTTTGTTTCCGAGATGTGATTATTTTACTGGATCATCAGTCAAGAACACGAGATTGATGGAAAAAATGAAATCAACGAATTTCGATCTAAGATTTCAACCATAAATAAGTCTAATAATGCCTAGAATAATTGTATAGTTTCAGTCAAAACGAATGCTTTCTTAGCGAAATATTCCGTTTTTAAAAAATATTGATTTTTGAATATTTTGACAAAATATGAGTATTTACTAGAAAGCGAGTGACTTCTTAAGAAAATATTTGGTTTGACTGAAACTTTAGGAATATTCTACGCACCACTGAACTTATTTATGGTCGAAATCTCAGATTGAAATTCGTTGTTTTGATTTTTTCCTCAATTCCGTGTCCTTGAATGACGATCCAATGAAATAATCACATCTCGGAAACAAAGGCACGAGGGAATAAATTCTTTTGAGGTTTTTCATACCTCATTAAGGTCTACTTACGATTAAAAGATAGAATTTAAACAGCTTGAACGTCTGGAGACCTTCCCTCGCGAGTGTTACAAATTTTCAAGGGCTCATATTAACGTTTTTTGCCCCTTTTTTTTTCCATCGTCAATGATCACCTTTATATTTGTAAAGTGTACATTTACGATTCAAAATTATCCACATCTATCATTGTCACGTTGGTATGAAACAGTCTCACTGATGTGTGCAAATGTATGTTTTGGTCAAATAGAGTGCAGGTTTTGCCGTTAATATCGTTAGTTGATTACTATAAGTATCGCGTTTTTTTTGTAGTTCTAACCAACTGACTGTGAATAGTTAGGAAGTCTTTTGGGTTTCTAAACCAATGATTTCTGAACATATCAAAATTTATAGATTCTCGTACAAAAATCATACATTTCTCTAAATGATTAATAGAATACCATATCAAACATGTCTTATAGAATTTTCTATAAGTAAGTAAATACAAAATGGTAAAATAAAACTGCATTCACAAAGAGTCATATAAAATTCACATTAATATATGTATGGAGCGTTGCCAATAGTTTTTTTCATAAAAAATCAGTTAGCTAAATAATAAACAACCGATCAAAACTTTTATTACAGAAGTCGAAAACTTTTTCGGGCGGTCCGATCTGAACCAGCTCGGTCAAATTGATCTCACTCGGTACCAATACTGACATAGATAAACTTATTTCTGTCGATGAATAAAAGCTTACTAGCAGTTTATTTGGTGAAGAATGACTAACAAAAGTGAAAATCTTCTCCAATAAAATTCTTCATACACAAAATGTTTCATCATACGCATGAAACATTATTTCGACCACATATTTTTCATCATTAAAAATATCTCTTCATCTACTATACATGAAATCTTTTAGAGATAAATTCCATTCGGATATTCTACTACTAGCATTCACATGATATGTTTAACTTCTCCTAAATAGGTATTGTCTCTCGAAGCTCGTTCTAATGACTTCTATGTACAAGCCTTGCCCGCCAACAACTACTCTGATGCGACAGCTTTTCCTTTCTCGCATGACATGAAGATCGAGAATACAGCTTTTCATGAAATCCATCATACTATTTATGGTAATATACGTAATCGAACTGTTGTCTTTGTATATTATACAATTCTCGATCATAGTAAAGATCAATACTGTCACTTTTAAGTATTATTCAGTTCATCTAAAGGGTATCCCAGAAGTTCTGAAACGATTTATATAAAAAAATTTTTGTAGTAAAATCCGTGCTTGAAAATTTGACTCTATGAGGAAAAGATACAGTAAAAGATGCCCTACAAAATGGCCTTTGATTAACCTCACTAGCGCATCTAGTAAGAAAGTTACAGGCTTTGAAATGTGCTTGATAAGAAAGAAAAATTAACCGAGAACTCGATGGACGTGATGATGAATCCAGTAAAAGCTCCATAACTTCATCAAAATGAAAGGTTTTTCGATCGGGTTTGTTTTTCTTTGATCAAAAATCATTGCTCTTCTCAACCTAGCTGTTAGATCCAAACATCGACGATATTTTCCATTTCTTGGTGGATTTCCTGTCTTAAATGTGGGTTATCGAATTTTGGCCTATTTTCAAACTTGGTTCTCGAATAGTCCATGTGTCTTAATAAATTTTTCTACATATCACGAGAAAGCGTACATTTAGAAGTACTAAACACAAACTGAGTTCTCACTTTTGCTACGCTTTTTTTACGGAAATAGTGGAGAGGAGGAAGTGAGAATCGAAAGAAGTACCAAATTTACAAAGTTTTCATTCTTTTCGCCTCGCATATAATTTGTTCAGTTTCCTTAATTGGAGTTCTAAAATTTAAGATTAGATATAATTTTGTAGAGAATTTGACGGCGCTTCTATTTTAAAAAGAATTTATTCTAGGGTACCTAATAAATACGAGTTAAAGCACAAATACTATGACTGGATTCCCGGTTAATTTTTCTTTCTTGTCAAGCATATTTCAAAGCCTGTAACTTTCTTACTAGATGCGCTAGCGAGATCAATCAAAGGCCATTTTGTAGGGCATCTTTTACTGTATCTTTTCCTCATAGAAGCAAATTTTCAAGCACGGATTTTATTACAAAAAAATTTATTATATAAATCGTTTTAGAACTTCTGGGACATCCTTTATTTTATTTGTTTATACAACATATTATGTGAATGAAAATTAAAATACAAAGCATAGTCGTTTAATCTGCCTCATCCGAAAGTCAAGTTTCAACAAAAAGTAGTTCATATCAAAATTTTATTATGATCCCATGTCGCACGTTTACTCGCGCTATCGGCGGTATACCGACGGTCAAAAAGAAACCGCGGTATACCGCCGGTTCTTTTTTCTTTTGACAGAAAACGCATCAGAACGCGATTGAAAGTCATCAAACTTGTTGAATAATTAATATATTATACTTAATTAGTAGTAAAAGTTTCTTTTCATGAAATTGAAACAAAGTTTTTTAATATGAAATTTTATTCCAAAGATGTCTCTGAAACGTATTTTGACTGGTCTAGAATCTTTTATCCAATAAATCTTTTTCTTTTCTTTTCTTTTGTTAAGATTATTTTTCGTTATAATCAGATTAATATGAAGCTATTTCTTTTTTAAATAGAAATTTTGATACAAAATTTGTTTGAATACTTTCGATTATGTATCTATTTAGATGATTCCACATCGTGGTTATTCACCAAAAGTCATTCGGCAGAGAATGCGGCGTCAACATCAACAACAAGGAATCCGTCGCACTCTTTCTCCAATTGATTCTCAATCGGATGATAGTATACTATCAGATGAACAATTGAAATCTGCAGTATCATCTTCTTTTCCACAACCACATGAATCATTTGTCTATGAAGCTGATGAACATGACAACATTATGCTGAACTTAAATAATTTTGCTGATGATTCACCATCTTTATTTACTGGTTCGACTATTAGTACTGCTACTGCCACTGACCATATTATGAAATTTTCACTCGAGGCTAATCTGGATAAACTGAAGTCTAAAAAATTATTCCAATTAATTAAAACACTTTTACCACAACCCAATAATCTCCCTACTTCACATAAACAAGTGCTCAAACAATTCGGCCGAACAACGATGTTTACAACCCAATATTATTGTATACATTGTTCCAATATTGCATCTACTTTGAAACATGGCGCAAAAATGTGTTCGAATATTGATTGTATTGGTTCGCAAAGAACGCTGCACAATAATGAATTAACAGAAGTTGTTACTATTAACATTCGTTCACGTCTAGAAGCAATATTAACACGCAACATTGAAGTACTTACTGGTCAAACAAACCATCTGTTTCCATTGAGTGATATATCTCGTTTCAAGCATTATCAAGAAATCACAGAAAACAAAGAAAAAGCCAACGTCATTACCTTGATATTGCACGCCGATGGCGCACCTTTGATACGTAGCACAAAGCAAAGTTTATGGCCATGTTATGCTTCTATAGTCGAACTACCGCCTCCCATTCGTGAATACAAAGACAACATATTAGTTTTGGCACTTTGGGCTAGTTGTAAGAAGCCTGATCCTGACATTTTTTTAGATTTCATGCTATTTCAATTGCGTGCTCTGATTGAGCGTGGAACATGTATTTTTATTGACAATATTGAATATCGATTTGTTATTCGTGTTCAATGCTTTATTGCAGATTTACCAGCTAAAGCTTTGCTATTAAAAACAATCAATTATAATGGTCGAAATGCTTGTACTCATTGTATGACTACGGGTATGTTCTTTACGTTCGTTCAATTTCTCATTTACTATTGTATTTTTTTTATCTAATATAGGTCAATACAATAACAAACGTCATATGATGCTGTATCCATATACATTTAATAATTTACAAACACGTACTCATGATGATTTTGTACGCATAGCTAAACGTGCTACTAATGAAGCTGATGAAAGTGGAAAACAAGTATGTATTAATGGTGTTAAAGGTTATTCTCTTTTACTTGATATAATTATCTACCCATCTTCAATAATTTATGATTACATGCATTTAATATGTATTGGTCATGTGCCAACATTGATTCGACGTTGGCGACAAACTGAAAACAAGAATGATTTGGATTTAATCGATAGAAGACTTGAAAATCTGTGCTTACCGCATAATTGTAACATCAGATTCAAGCATGTAAGTGAATTTTAAAATATATTCAGTACAAGATTTAAGAGACCAGATCTCATGTTACATAAATGAAGAATTTTACGAAATAATTGTTCTTTATTATCTATCACTAAATGATCTATATCATCAAATAAAAACAGAAATATTTATCTTCTTTATTAGAGTCTCATGACGACAAGTATATTAACCTTAAAAATCTGATCAAAATAGGCTGAAAAGTTAGTTAGATTAAATAGCTTCAATTACCCACATCTCAAAAAATATTTTTTGTCTTGATGCATTTACATACGCGTTATTTATTGTTCAGGATGCATCAGCTTAGTACTAGATTGAACAAGTTCTTTCTTGAATTGAAATAGTTTTAAAAATTGACATTAACTGCGATATCAGTCTTATAAATTAAAGTATTTGTGTCTCATAAGAATGAATCAGTTTCCCTACCCAATCAGATAAATAAAATCATTTTCTAGTTCACAAATATGGATAATTTTTAACGCTTATTTTTCATCTCATAACTTTAAATTAATATAATTGAAATCTGTTATTACCGTGATGCTGAAGCAATATGAATAACTTTATTTCGATTCATATTTTGATAATATTGAATCCATGATTTTTCTGTTTTTCTTTTCGTTTATTTTAGCCTGTCGCTAAAGTTGACGATTGGAAAGCAAAGCATGGAAGGCTTTTCGTCCTTCAAATTGGCATTCCTGTTCTTATTGATGCTATTCGACCCATCTATTTGGCTCATTTTTCATTATACTCGGTAGCTGTAATACTTCTACATTCTCCAAAAAATGCTGATGAAATTGAATTAGCGGATAAATTGATACATCGTTATTGCTTATATGCTTCACATGTTTATGATGAATCGATTGAATTGTACAGTCTACATGCACATTTGCATTTAGCTCGTCAGGTTCAATTACACGGTGGTTTGTGCTTTCATTCTTCGTTCGCATTCGAATCTTGTATTCGACATACACAACAACGAGCTCATGGCACACGTAATCTTGCTTCTCAAATAAGTTATTGGTATGATATTGAAGCGATTTTTGATCGAGAACGTATAACTATTTGTAAACCAATGTGCATTGACGAGTTGCAGTTGGATAGTAAATTTATGGATGCATTTCGAAATCCACTTCTCACACTTCTCCAAAAACATTTTCCATCTTCCATTGATTCGATGAAACTTTACAAAAGGTACAAGGCCGAATTTATTACTTATCATTCAGTGATCTACGATATGCTTTACAAATGCAACAGTTACACTGTTTCCTATTGCAAAACAAGCAATGATGTATTGTTAGCATACGGAAATATCATTTGTTTTTTGCAAATATCAAATCGAGATTTTGCTCTTCTACAATCCTACCAACCAACAACCGACTTCAAAATATCTTCCTGTTTAGAATTACCCCATGATATTGATAAATTGTTCATTGAAAAATTAAACGAACTTTTTTCTATGCAAACTCTTACAGATACATTTATTATTGTTCCTATCTCTTCTCTCTGTTGTAAATGCGTCTCGATACCTGTACGAGGATGTTTTTGTTTGTCTGAATTTAGAGTCGATTTTGAACATGATTAATATGCATCTATTACTGTGTAAAATATTATTTACTGTTGTTGATATATAAAAATGTCTTCCCACAGTTGTTTTATTAAAATAATAACTACTTTATTTTCTTTTTTCAGATTTTCATAAATGAATAACAACATCTATGCCCGACCTTATACATTGGCACGAGCATGTGCAGTTGATACGTATTGTTTAGTCTTATTTAAAGAAGATAATTCGTACGTTGTCGAAAAAAAAACTCAGTTACCAACTCCTGATAAATCTGGTTTGGTCAAAATGCGTTTTCAAAAACAAGTAATGATTGGTATGATTATTCGTGAAGGTCTGTACTTAGAACCACACTATATTTTACTTCACAGCAATGTATGAATATTTTAGGATCAAAAGATGAGTGCGAGAAGGCGGGTCGTGGACTTGAGTTAGCAATACGAACAGACATCGAGTCAGAACCTGAATTCTCTCATTCAAGTCAAAACAAAATTGAACAGCACAAAGAAAATTCGATTTCGTCATCAATTATCAAACCGCCAACATCAAATCCTTCTGTGTTACCGCCTATCTCGGGTAAGATTATCCTCTTGGAAACATTTTATGACTGTTACTACGAAGTAAAGATTAGTGGAAATCTAGTTTGGACTAGCTTTTACTCGCTTCTGTTAAAAGAAAAGCCAGTTATCCTCAATTTTAAATGAAAAATTTGGTTGATGATCAATGGTTCTGAGATAAAAGTAATGATAATGAGGTTTTCTAGAAAAATGACTACTAATAATAATTTTTTTACAGCACTTTCTTAATATTAAAGAAATGGTTTTAGATTTTAACTACTATATTATCAGTTCTAATCATAATGAGTGGCGATAGTGGGGAAAAATACTTCAGCTAATGTATCATTATATTATTCCTATTCTCGAAATATTAGTGAAACACACTATTTTAAAGAAAAGTACTGATAATAAAACCTATCCCTAATGAAAAACCTGAACAATAGATGTCTTTTGGTTTATAGAATATATAAAATTATTGTTTTCTTAGAAAAATTAATATAGTTTCATTTATTTTTCTTCGTAAACTATTGTTCATCAACGCCTACTACTCATTTTAAATAAAGAGGTTGTGTTGCCACAAAACTTAGTAAAAACTACGATATTCTAACCAAAGCTGATGTTTATTGATCTCTAAATAGGTTCTAGTGATATTGAAAGATGTCCAAATGTGTCCAAAGACATAAAAAATGAGTCTTTAGATATATAAAGCCATTAAAACGTTCTTTCTCTGCGCCTGCGGATCGAACCTTTTCTTGTGAACTTTTTTACTGCACGGAATCTAGAAAAAGGTTTCGTTGAAAAATATGAAACCTTTAGAGTTGTGTTTTAAACCCTACAAAATTGTTAGAGTTTAGTACGAACCTATTAGGATTTAAAACAGAATTCTAAAGGCTTTGTATTTTTCAATAAAACCTTTCCCTAGGTTCCGCTCAGTAAAAAGGTTTACAAGAGAAGGTTCAATCCGTAGGTACATAGAAAGAACTTTTTAATGGTTTCATATATCTAACGACTCGTTTTTGTATGTCTTTGGGCACATTTGGACGCCTTTTGATATCTTCAGAAACTTTTGGAGATTCAGTAAAACTCCTTTTTTCTTTAGAGTATGATGCTTAAAATTTGTTTGATCTTTCAGCTACTCTATTTTTTAGAGCTAATTAGTCGAAATGATCAAGTTTTGAATACTCACAATTTAAATGTGACAAAAGAAGCCAAAGGTTATTACGAAAATTAAAAAAAATTCAATCTGATTCAAATTCTATTTTAGATGTACAAGACAATTCAAAGATTTTAAATGTTTCAACTGTATCATCCGACAGTGATGAAAGTGATGAATTTGATATAAACGACGAAATGTTAAACGAATTACAACAAATGATTAAGCCAAAGAAACAAAACGATAAGAAAAAAAGAAAAAAAGTAAATCAAACTACTCCAGCTGCTAAGCGCTTGGTTGCTACAACTAGTCTTTTACCTGATGATAGTCCAACAATATCTACATCAACTTCAAATGAAATATATAATATGTTGAAACGAATTGACAATAATTGTGAAGCAAATAAAATTCAATTAGAACAGCTTGTTGTTGAACAAAAGCGAACAAACAACATTATGCGTCTCATGTTTGATAACCAAAAACGTATTCAAAAACGTTTTGCTACACTGCAGGTAAAACTTCGCCATAACACTTCTAACTTTTCAATATAAAATTTTCATATTTAGATTCATGTACCATTGACTGATCCACAAGAAGAAAATAATGAAAAAGCTGATGTTGAAAGTTCAGGTTCATTTCATAAATCATTAGTAGGACATGATTTTATCTATATGTGAGATAAAAGTAAAATTATATTTATCACTTATTTGTTGCAGGAGTGGTGTAATGGAACATCTGATCCTATTGATGTTTTACTTCTTCCATCAGATCCAACTAACAAGACTCGTTATGCAACCAAAGTCTTGAGTATCGTCTTTCCCCGAGAAGATCTTGAAAATATTCAACCAAATATAATCACTAACGATGAACGGTATCTTTTTGTTAAAGGTAAAATATGATTTATTCTTCTTTGAATATTAAATTGCTTTTTATCGTTACAGAGGCAGTGAGATCCAAATTTAAACTTGATTCTGCTCAAATGGCTTTACAATGGCCCGCCGTTCACGAAGCCATTATGCAAAAACGAAGAAACAATCGCCGTGATCACCGTGCTAGTGATAAAAAAGAGTAGATATAAAGATAAAACAAAAATAGAATTTTTTTTTTTAAATTTTTGATTTTTTAAAACTGTTTTTGTGTGTCCATTAACTGAACATTTTTATGTATCTCTGTTTATTTGTATTGTTGTTTTTTTTATTATTGACATTGAACTGTAGGCTTTTTAAATGGATGAAATAAATCTTGATATTTCATGAAATTCTAAAGAACATAATGCAAGAACAAGGGACAAATAGTAAAGCAGGGGGTGTAGATTCGAATCGGGATCTACCGTTTAACAATCAAAATACCGCCGGTTTATTGTCGGTATACCGTCCGTTATAAATCACTACCGTTGAAAAACCGCCGGTTAACCGCCGGTATAGCGCACATTATACCGGACGGTCAGCCGCCGGTTTACCGCCGGTTTCTGTCCGGTTCGAATCACATGGGATGATATCAATTGAACAAGGATCAAATAGCATAGAGAAATCTTCGCTTCATTTTCTCTATCATCCTATAAAAAAGAGTTTTATTTTGATCATTTTATAAGAAAATAAGATAATCACGACATTACTTTTGGATACACCTAGGTAATTCAAAGCATATGATTTTATTTATCATAATATTATGTTCAAATTCACTTATAAAATTCTATTTTTTTTGATAAATCACCTACTTATTGTTAGAGCATTGAGCAATAAACCAACTACAGTAAATAATTGATCAATGTTCGTCACTTTTAATCAATACTAGTCGATTAATTTAAATTGTAGTAACTGGCTAATCTTTATAACTTCTACTATAATTGTTTCAGCCGTAGCTATCAGATGTTTACTATAATCAAGTTCTTATGTTATATACAGTCAAGCATACTGAATCCCGTTTCATAACAATAAACAACTGTATTCGCATCGCTATACTCTTGGTTTAGGGCCAAGTGAATCGACTGTGAATGAATATCACTTGTTATAATTCAGCGAGTAATAAATAAGTCTATTTTGTTACATGAATATTAAGGTAAACATCACAAAAACCTTTTCCGTTATTTGTTTCTGTGAGAATATTGATGTGATATAATAGACTGATGTATTTGTCATTGAATAGTAAAAGCATACTAAAACTTAAGAGAAATACATCGAACACTGATAGAAATTGAAGGAGAACAAGTAAATATTCTCTGTTAAACGGATAATTTTACCGTGCACCAGAAACGCGCGTCGCATTTAATGCGTTTTACTTTAGTTTGTCCTACTTGTAGATGTATTAAGATCTAAATGAAGTAAATTAGAATATATTTTAAACTTCTCAAGTAATTTGGACAGATTTTTTAGTAGATTGCGAAAACCTGAAATACATTATTTCAGCTAACGTAGATTTTATTTATGATCTATCTTATTCGATTGATGATTTCGATCGATCAAGTGAGTTGTTGAATTGAAATGAGGAAAGAAGCGCATAGAGGATGCTCTTTATGGAAATGGTTTATAAAAAGTAATCGTTTATGAGCTTGCAATAGAGTATAGCACTGTCTAAAACTCAAAGATTTTGCCTGTGGAATCATACATTGTTATCGTAAAAGAATAATCTTCTCTGTTTTATTCACTTTTTCCATAGATAAATTTTATGTGAAGTTACACGATATTGACGTCATATAGTTGCAACTTCAAGTGTGTGATCACTTAAGAAAAATCTTACACGAAATTTTCGTGAGCATTTTACGACGTTCTAAGCGAAGATTGAAACATCTCTGTAGAAGCATCAACTTAAAAAGAGATGAAAAAGATGGAATTAATCTTGTTGATTCTAATGAAATTTTCACCGTAAAAAATAAATAATTTAATCTTGAGGTGAGGTTTGAGTTTGCGAACAGAAAAAAAATTGGTGCCCGAGGGCAGGTTCGAACTGCCGACTTCTGCATTACTTCACTGTTACTGTTTATAAGTACAGCACTCTAACCGACTGAGTTACACGGGCCCATTAATACATGTTTACATTTTACTATATCCTTATATCAAGTCTCGTTAAATATCTACAATTTATAGAATACTAACGGAGGTACCCGATAAAAAGAGAATATGGTTAAATTTTTACAACTTTCACCCGACTTTTTTTGCTGCACATAATACGTCTTCTACAGGATTGTTCCCCGCTGTGGGTAAGCTATCTGTAACAGAACTTTCCGCATCACACCTCAAACCTCTTGGACAGGACTTTAACCGGCATGCATCAAGAGTCTTTAACAGGATTGTGCCTGCTATGCGTTACGTGTTCATCATTGGACGCTTCTCGCTGTGCGTGATATCTCTTCCGCAGGCCTTTTTTTCAATATACCCGGAACCGCTGCTACAGTTCTTACCCCGCCGTGCATGGGATATCTTTCACACAGCTTTTCCCGCTGTGCATCAGACATCTTCAATAGGACTCTTCTCATCGGACTCGAGCTGACATTCTCACTCTCAAATTTGCATTGAACTACGTCATTTGATTAGAAAGTGAATAAAATCACAGTCTCTTATGACTTGAATAAAGTTTCACGCACGCCTTCCTTTCTCGTCCCCAATCACTTTGCCGACTTTCCTTAGCGCACTCAAGGAACTGATGCAGATAGTTCCGTGATGCTATCTCTCACGATGGCTAAATACATAGCGAACAGACTCATCAGAAGCTCGATCTGTATTGATCGCGATGAAATTTTACCCAGCCCCTTCCACGCGCCCCGTTTGATGGTTCCAACTTCAACTTGACTTTCCTCAGAAGCTAAGGAACTAGTGTGGAAACTTTTGTGACGCTAGCTATCACATGGACTGAATTTATAGCGAACAGACAAACATTCTTCTTTAAATATATAGATACGTCATCGTTGTGAGTCATAGAAAACAAATGGATACACAATAGTTGTGAATCAAGGAAACACTCGTATACATTTTTCTCTTAAAATCTGTTGGAAACCTTCGATTTTCTCATTTAGAACAAAGAATTACCGATAAAAAATAATTAATCTTAGAATCATAACAAATTCGCTAAATTTCTGAAAAATTCATGCAAATTTCATTACCATATGACTTGGGTGAAATTTCACCCAAACATCCACATCCTACTTCTATTAATGGTGAGAACACTCTTTAAAGCTATCTCTCAACTTAGAAAACCATCGTGGAAACCTTGGCAATGTTAGTTATTACAACACTATATGGGTGATATCCCACCCACACCCTCGATGGGGTGACCCTGCTATGACCTTCCTCCGGGCCTGGGGATGCACCATGGAAAGTTTGGCGACGCTAGCTCGTACAGGGATCGAATGCATAACGAACAGACAGACAGACATTCTTCTTTATATATATAGATTTGTGATAGATTTAAGCCAAAAAAAAGTATGAGTTACATTTGCATAGTTGCTGGAGAAAAATGAAAAATCACCATGCAAGCAATATATTACTTTGTATGAAATATAAAAAGAACGCAAATGTATAATTGCTTCAATAAGGCTTTCAAATTTCATTATTTGTCTAACATATTTGCATTTCTGCATAGAGAGAAAAAAAAATTGCACCATCAAAATAAATTTTATAATACAACTTATATAAACGAACATTTAAAAGAAACAACCTATTTTAGACAGTACACATACACACACAATTCGAATAAAACAGAATCAATGTCAAACAAAATGATTCTATCATTTCATACATTACCGATCGAGTTGGTTTATAGAATTCTCGATCATCTCGATCAAGTAACAATTCTAATATCGTGTTATAATGTCTGTACAAGGTTAAATGCCATAATAGACACATACCATCGATACAAGGTAATCTATATTTCTATGATCAAATTATATATTTATCATCTTTCAAATAATGTTAATTTTTTTCTTTTCAATGAACTATTTTCCTTCAAGCTTTCTATTCCTGATTCGAACAGATAGATTTCATTGTAGAGTATCGTGTACTTAATTGTTTTGTTATCGATGAAACAAACTTAGAAAGATATATACAAGTATTGGGGAAAATTTGAAGAGTTTATAAAACTCGACCATGTCTTAGGAAATATAAAACAAAAATAAAGGTACCCCCTCCTCTCTTTTGACGATTTTCAGATCTCAAAGACGGGAAGTCCGATTCGATTGAAATTTTTATCTATATATATAAAGAAGAATGTCTGTTTGTTTGTTAGCTATGCATTCAGTCCCTGTACAAGCTACGGTCACCAAACTTTCCACGTTACTTTTCTGGGTCTTAAGTAAGGTCGACTTGGGGTCACCCACCGTGGAATGTGAGTGTGGATTGGATATCACTCATATAGTGCTGTAATAGGTAATATTACCAAAATTTCCGTGATGATTTTCTGAGTTGACAGTTAGTTTAAAAGAATGTTCTCACCGATAATAGGAGTAGACAGTGGGCATTATGTGAAATTTCACTTCAGTTCTATCGCACTGAACTCTGCGTGAGTTTTCGAAAAATTTAGTGAATACATTATGATTCTAAGATTAATCGTTTTTTATCTGATTCTTTGATCGAAATATGAAAATCGAAGGTTTCTAATAGATTATAAGAGAAAAATGCATACGAGTGTTTTCTTGATTCACAACTATGGTGTATCCATTTGTTCTCTATGACTCATAGAAACAACGTATTTGTTCTTTTTCTTGACTCGACGATGACGTATCTATATATATATATAGAGAAGAATTTTTGGCTGTTTGATATGTAGTGACTCCCTGTGATAGCTAACATCACGAAACTTTCCACACTACTTCCTTAACTCCTGAGAAAAGTCAACATGGAGTTGGAATCACTAAATGGGGTGCACGGAAGGGGCTGGGTGAAACTTCATCCCGATCAATATAGATCGAGATTCTGATGAGTCTGTTCGGTATGTATTTATTCATCGTGAGAGATAACATCACGGAACTACCCGCATCAGTCGTTTGAATGCTAAGGAAAGTCAGCTGAGTGGTTGAGGGTGAGAAAAAGAGGCCTGGGTGAAACATTATCCAAGTCGTAAGAGATCGTGGTTTTACTCACTTTTCAACCGAATGACGCAGTTCAATGCAAATTTGAGAGTGGCCGTGCCCAGAGTGAGTGCGAATTAGGATGTCAGCTTGAGCCTGATGAAAAGAGTCCTGCTGAAGATGTCTGATGCACGGCGGGACAAACTCTGTGAAAGATACCTCACGCATGGTGGAAAAAGTTCCGTGAAAAATACTCCACGCACGGCAGGAGAAGCTTTGTGAAAGAGATCCCACGTACGGCAGGAAAAGCTCTGTGAAAAATACCTCAAGCACAGTGGGAAAAGTTTTGTGAAAGATATTCCACACACGGTGGAGTAAGATCTGTAGCAGAGGTTTCAAGTGCGATGAAAAATGTCCTGTGGAATAGGTATCACGCACGGCGAGAAGAGTCCAATGGCGAACACCTGACGCATAGCAGGAACAATCCTGTTAAAGGTTCCTGACGCATGCCGGTAAAAGTCCTGCCCAATAGGTTTCAAGTGTGACGCAAAAATTTCTGTTGCAGATAGTTCACCCAAAGCAGAAATATTCCTGTAGAAGACGTGTTATGTACAGCAGAAAAAGTCGGGTGGAAGATGCAAAACATCAACCGTATTCTCTTTGCAGTGGATATCTCCGCTAGTCATGGACAACCCTCTTTTAATTTTGTCCGATTGGACTGAAATTTTTTTCGAGATAACTGTAACTATACTTCAGAGATAGATTTGAGCTTTCTCGAAAATCTCACTTTCTTTTTTTTTATGAAAAAATAGGTAAAGGTTTCTGTCAGACCCAAGTTTTTGACGTTCAGAATCCTATAAGTTCGGATCGAAACATTAGAAATTAAAACGGCCAAAACTACCTCCGAAGAATATTTCCAAGTATCTATGATAAAAATTTCAGCTCGATCGGATGAAGTTAAAGGGAAATTGTTCTTGGTACAATCGTGCGACTTGGATGAAAATCCAGTTTTGGAGAAAACTTAAAAATAAGTTTGGGAACAGGCTGATATTTTTTTCAACATTTTTATGAACAACTTTTCATGTAGAATCCACTGAGCACATTAAAACATTCTTTTGAAGCACTTTCTTTTTGGCTGAAGCCTCTCGTGGACGTTCGATAGCAATTGAATGGCGGGGCCGATCGAGATCATTCCAACGACGATCGAAATATCAATACGTGGTCTATCTACTGCGCATATAAACGAAAAAAAATTTTTTTCAAAAAGTTCGATAAATAAAAGATGGGGGTTCCCTTAAGCGCATTTGTTCTTTTTTAGAAATGAGATAAAATGAAATTATAAACACATTTATCGCAACTAATAATCAAAACACAAAAAATGCATTCTAGGTTCTTCTCTATGACGAAATGTGCCTAACATAAACGCGTCTGAATGCATTAGGGCACAGGTAAGATGCCTTTTTGGGCGAGTTTATCACTGGAAATATACGAAAACGCGTTCAACTATAGATATGAATGCAACGTGTTTCTATTCCAAATGCGTCTAAATCCCCTCTCTCAGCTCAAACACATCAGGACGCATTTTTGAAACACATCTAGTCTGCATTTCAGAGTTACATGGGAAGTAATCATGATAATCAGGCTAAAAAGATCGTTCATTTTATTATATTATGTAAATCATCGCCTGGAGTAGTCTGCTTTCTAAATACATTTAACGATTATCACCTACAAATTTCATGAACCCTCATAAAACATAGAAACAGAGACTTGTCAATCACTCAATTTACCTAATCGAATTTTGTTAATAATACTGCCAAATTCTTAGTAAATCCACTATTGATAGTACGATTGTGCCCGACATTCTCCTAAGGAAAAAAGTTCTCCTTTGAAAATACCTGATTTCTAAAAGTAACAATATCTCAGCTTCTTTCCAACATTTTCATTCTGTCAAAACCGACCCAAACTATTCTTCGATAAAACCACACTGTATACTCGCCCAATTTCTTCTATCTCTATGTAACTCATTTCAACAATAGTCCAGATCAGATACTTCGATTATACTAATATCGATAACTAAGCATGACTGTGTTGTTTTAGAGATCGGTTTCCTTTTATTAACACTACATTCATAAATATACCTTTACAATATTTCCTTAAATTCCAAACAATTTCAGTTCGACTAGAACCTTATTCATAAAATATTTAAAAAATGTATACTTCAATACTGTTTTTCACAGAGATTCAGCACATTGGACATCGAAGACAACCGAATTGGTCCACACGCACACCAACGCCTAGCTGCTGCTTTACGACAAAACGAAGTAATATGAATCATATCAACCTTCCTCTTATTCATTTATGCACTCACTCTTTTACACAGACACTCATCACATTGAACCTGTCGCACAATCGAGTTGGTCCACAAGGAGCACAACATTTAGGCAATGCTTTAAAACTAAACAAAGTAATATGACTCATATCAACCTTCCTCTTATTCATCTATACACTCACTGTTTTACACAGACACTCATCACATTGACCCTTCTGTCCAATCAAATTCGTCCACAAGGAGCACAACATCTAGCCAATGCTTTACAACAAAACGAAGTGATATGAATCATATCAATCTCCTTCTTATTCATCCCGGCACTCACTCTTTTAAACAGGCACTCACCACATTGAACCTCGCGAAAAATCAAATTGGTCCACAAGGAGCACGACATTTAGCCAATGCTTTACAACAAAATCAAGTAATATGAATCATATCA
>JAJEKB010021337.1:1399389-1478660 GCA_022393335.1 Macrotrachela quadricornifera
CCACATTGAACCTCATGAACAATCAAATTGGTCCACGAGGAGCACAACATTTAGCCAATGCTTTAGAACGAAACAAAGTAATATGAATCATATCAATCTCCTTCTTATTCATCCAGGCACTTACTCTTTTACATAGACACTCAGCACATTGGACCTCTCGAACAATCGAATTGGTGATGAAGGAGCACAACATTTAGCCAATGCTTTAGAATATAATAAGGTAATATGAATCATATCAATCTTCTTCGTAATCATGTATAGACTCACTTTGCAACACAGACAGTCACCGGATTGGAGCTCTCGTGGAATAAAACCAGTTTTAGTCTAGAATGGAAAATCGAAGAAATGCTCAAAAACAACGCATCATTGAAGGAACGAATATGATTGTTTACAAGAAGATGGCCATGTCAGCAATGTATTTTTATAAATGGACTAAATAGTCTTCTAGTTTTATACATGGATATTTTTCGGTGAATCGGATTAATGTTTTTTTTTCGTCGGGTTCGTTTAATAAATGCTATCGAAAAGTCTATTGCGTTCTTCGAGATGAAGTAGAGAATTAATATTTTTTATCGTGGACGTTTCTTTTTAATAACTCTTGTTGCGCTTATCAGGCGTAAAAGAATTTTATAGTAATTTGTACAAGACTTAAGTACGCGTACAGTACGTCCTGAATGTAATTCAGGAAAAGTTTTATCCTATCCGTTTGCTATTGGATTAGTTTTATGTAGAATTTTTTTTGAATTATAGATGATGCACTGAAGTTTTTATTCATTCCCTCGACCTTCGATACTAATATGGAGAAGCATTATCTAGAATCGAAATGCAGAAAATTTTACATTTTTGCATGTGTACAGTAAAACATTGAATTATTTCTCTTTAATTATTTCGACTATCTATAGTAGTTTTCTGTGACTTTTCCTTGAAAGAAAAAGTTTTAAAATTTTCAATATACATATTCTGGTAGAACTCGAGAAGCTATATTTAACTATATGAAAATAAGAATTAAAACATCCTGTCTAATTTTTCAATAGATTGTATCTGAGGAAGAAAATAAATGTTTTGTATTTCGATGTAAGGAGATGATTTTACAGAATAGTGTCGAAGATCGTTAGAATAAATAAGAATTCATTATATTCACTGGTAGTTTTAAGAAAATTTCGATAATGTTAAATGAAACAGGAAAGATATGCGGAAAAACTTTTGCTAAATGACTTTCCAGACATCGTGTGCATGGTCTGGAAATTGTTTATTCTTTGATTGAAAGCAGCCATGATAGAAAATATCATCTTTCAAAATCGACGAAGGGCTTAGTTATGGGCAAAAGAGATATTCAGTTAGAGGTGTTTGTATTGCACAGTATTGACATTATTTAATATGATGGAAGTTGATACATGGAATTTTTATAATCATTCCTTCTATAATAAAGCGCGGTTGTGTGTATGTCTGCTCGGGGTTAAAGATTAAAGGTCGAATACGGTTATAACGGGAAGGTCCTCGAGGGTTATTCTAGGAAGTATCCATGAGACCAGAAGAGCTATACTATGGGTGCACCCATAGGTCTTCAACGGCTATACTGTAGGAATACACACAAGTCCTGCAGTAAGTAAGGTAATTAGGCGATTAGAAAATAAGGAAAAGGCAAAAAGGGATTAAGGCAATCAGGGAAAGAGGGTACAAGAATTACAAACGATATAAGACGGAGACTACATGACCTCGAAAAATATAGATAATATAAGAGTATGAAGCCGCAGGACTTTTATGTAAGGTTCACGCAAAGCAAAATTCAAGTAAAATTTTTTTACTGATTTTTTTTATGTAATGCGATTCAATTTCATACGCTGGATCCGAATATGTATAATTTATTGAGATAAAAAGTCATCTTAATGACGAAAATCGAGAAATACTCCAAAAACCGATGGTTTAAAAAACCAGAGTTTTCACTAGAATTTTGATAGTAGGATCTTAAAAATTTTTGCTATAGCTTTAGAAATATTTTTTCCTGATTCAGCATCAAAAACTAATTGTAGGGCCCCAGTTTTTGATCATTCAGTGCATATTCGTAGTCATGTCTGGGTTTATTTTGGAGTGATTTTCTTTGAGTAAGTTGGAAAAATACCTCACTAATAGAATCTTCGATCATTTTAGGAAGAAATACGTTTTTCTATTAAATAGATGATGATAATGAAAATTATTTCAACTGAAAAAAAATTAATCACTGTAGATACATATATATATATGTTGAGCAGTAAAATCAGTCATTCGAGTTTGAATTAGTGATTTGACGATGTGAAACAATGTTTCCTTTACACATCCTATGTAAAAAATTTTAACAAGAAATCAGATTAAAATCGATTATTTTTTTATTAAAAGCATTAATCGATTTTTAATAAAAAAATAATCGATTTTTATCTGATTTCTTGTTAAAATTTTTTACATGGGATTGAGCCGAAATACATTTTGAGAACATCTTCATAAGAAGCACCACGTTTATATGCCACTAAAGTTCGCCAAAATCTTCGGATTAATTTCATAGAAACATTTTTTTCAATAAAATTTGTTCTGGAATTTCGAATCAACTTGAGCACGGTAGGAAATGTTTCATCTGTTCGACGTCTGATGTACTGCTTTTGGTGTGCCCACAAACCTTCTATATAGTCACTAGCAACCATTTCTAATTTTGAAATCTAGAAAAGAGGCGTGATAGATTACTATGTCAATAGTTCGAGGAATGATCATCATTAATAGAGAGCTTACACTTTTAAATGCATCATCTGCATTTAGTAATTGTTTCAGTTCTTCTAATCTTATATTAGGTTGAATATCAATACCCAGTTCTTCTGCCAAAATGAGTAGAACTTTTGATTGCCCTTTGTTTCTATCAGTTGTGAAAAAACAGTCAATACTTTGTTGTTTACTATCCCTATCTCTGTAGAATATTTGATTGATTTTACAACGAGTACCCATCTTCATTCCAAAATTTTTAACCGAATAATATTTAGCACTATGAGTGCGAGCATTATCCACAATAACATGAAACCTATGATTTGCATAAGCTTTCTTAAATGGTAGCATTTTGAACAAACGATTATATAAAGTGTTTTTTTGTTTAAAAGCTTGTCTCTAGGTCTAACCTACTTTGTAGTCCTTTCTTTTTAAAACTCTTACTTTTATAAGCGAAGAAAAGGAATGACAAGTTAATGGACTCAAAAAAACCTAAAAAATCGTGCTTTTTCCATAGAGATGGTTTCTTATATGATAATAAAAAAGCTTATTTTCAGAAAGGAGTCATAAGGTAGGCTAGCCCTAAACACGAGTTTTCAAATAAAAAGAAAACATATTTGACATTATATTGTATTGGGACAGAATGACATTGGAGATACTCCATCGAATATATGTTGTGAGAAAGAACCTAGTTGATTTTTCACTTTCAAAAAATCGATTATTTTTTCAATAGAGGAATATAGAAATCTTAAAACATTTTTGTGAAGATTAAGATACCAAGAAAAAATTTTTATTGTTTATGGAAGACCAAAAACGGGATACTTTATCATGTATTTATCTCAGTTTTGATTTTTCTAACGAAAATTGACTAATTTAAAGGAGAGGAGGAGGTCTCCTCAAACTTCAATAAGCCATTCATGAAATATCACTGAACAACTATTGGACAGTAGTTGACTTCTGATCGTGGTTTCGATGCCATACTTTTTTCTTAAAATTATTGCTTACTGAGCAGGATAAATGCAACGGTATTGTAAAAATCTCATTTTGGCACGATTGTTGTTTAAATAATAGAGCAATAGTTTCGATATTATGAACTAGAAATAGTTAAAATCTAGGTTTTTTTGAATCGAAATTATATCCGAATCTTCCTGCTGCAGTTCAGAATAGACATCGAAATTACTCATTCCTAAAAAAAACATTTAGGGCTTCGAAATAAATTTTCTTCTCAATCATCCAATGATAGATCTTCTTTCGTTCAGGAAAGAGTCAGCAAATCTTTTAGATTCACGCTATTTGTGATTACAATGTTAGCTATCTAAACTAATAAGACAGATTGATTCATATTAGTTTAATATAAAATATCAATCTTAGTACTCTAACAGAAAATATGACTGAAGTGTCACACTTGGATTCATATATAACATAGAAATATATCGAAAATAGATAGTGAATATATTTTATACCTATTGTATTGAATAGCTTTCATTCTATTGTCACAGTTTTGATTGTTATGCATTGATACATTGATTAGTTTAAATTAAATGTGGTTTTTTTAGTGTACTTATGATACTCATAGAAAAATGAACAATTTCATACGTATGTAATAATATTTGTCAGATCGTTTCTTCAATAATATCTGTTTTATAATATCCTTGTCATATAACTTAATATGATCATTATTCTTTTAAGTATTAACCCTTGTATAAATATTAATATTATTCTAAGATGATAACATTATGTTTGACAAAAAATTCGAGGACTGAATTCAAATAGAAATATTTCATTTTTTTTTAACTGATATTTTTCTTTTAGTTTTTCACTGTTTTCAAAGCCGTTCATTTGATTTTGCTCTTAATAAATTTGTGATAAGTTTAAGTCAAAAAACAAAATGTGAGTTACGTTCGCATAGTTGCTAGAGAAAAATGAAAAATCAACGTGCAAGCAAGTCATTACTTTGTATGAAATATAAAACGAACGCAAATGTATAATTGCTTCTATAAGGCTTTCAAATTTCATTGTTTGTCTAACATATTTGCATTTCTGCATAGAGAGAAAAAAAAATTGCATCATCAAAATAAATTTTATAATACAACGTATATAAACGAACATTTAAAAGAAACAAACTGTTTTAGACAGCACACATACACACACAATTCGAAGAAAACAGAATCAATATCAAACAAAATGATTTTATCATTTCATACATTACCGATCGAGTTGGTTTATAGAATTCTCGATCATCTCGATCAAGTAACAATTCTACTGTCGTGCCGTAATGTATGCACAAGGTTAAATGCCATAACAGACACATATTATCGATACAAGGTAATCTTTATTTCTATGATAAAATTATATATTTATCAACTTTCAACTAAAGTTATTTTTTTTCTTCTCAATGGATTATTTTCCTTCAAACTTTCCATTTCTGATTCGAACAGATAGATTTCATTAGAGAGTATCGTATACTTAATTGCTTTCTATCGATAAAACCAACTAGAAGGATATATACAAATATTGTGGAAAATTTTAAGAGTTTCGAAAACTACAAAATCTTAGAAGATATAAAACAGAAATAAGACAGTTCTAGAAAATATTAAATTTACTCTTTTTAATGATGAAAAAAGCGAAAATATCAAGTATGAAATGATTAATAATAAGTTGAATGTGTTCTTTTTTTGTTGATATTACTTTATAGAAATGACTGATCATACTATTCATGTTCTACTACGTAAGCAACTATAATAAGCTGAAATAAAAATTGCAAGTTATAAAATTAGGCGTTTTGATAGTTCGTAACAGGCTAAAGATTTCTTTCTCGGTCTTTTTGTTTGACTACATCAATTCAACCTGATTCGATATATTTAGGTCTAACCAAAAATTTTAAAAACATTAAATAAAAATCTAAAGATAAGGAAGTATTTTTTTATTTATTTTATTAAATGTTGAGGATAGTTGCCAGTATTATTTATTCCAAGACCAATCTTTTCGACACAATTTGTTAAAAGTATCAGAAATTAGATAGTATTAAGCCTGGCGAATATGGTGGATACGACATTATATTGATATTTTCTTCTGTCAAAGAATTAATATTATTAGATGAGAATGAAGTCACCGATGATCATCAAGCATTTTTGTATATTTTAAACCTGATATCTGTATTTGTTTTCATATTCCATTAAAAAAGGGCATCAGATAATTTTTGATATAGTACTTGTACTCTACGATCTTGTCTTTACCTACAATCAGAATTATTTAATTTAAAGAATACATCATCTTCAAGTTTTGATTAAACCCTGTTTTCATGAACAACAGTGTTAGATAATTCGTCCTCAATAAGCCAGTTAGCATCAAATGATTTATGACTGACCTACCTAAAAAAAAGTCTATGACCTACATCTAGCAGTGCCAGAACACAACTGACATAATCGAATAAAATTTTGCTGAATTTTTAAAACAAATGAAATTTGATTAGCTCATGCAGTATCCAAGATGCCTAAAAATTTATTCAATAAGCAATTCAACAAAAACTTTTAACAAATTATGTCGAAAGGATTGATCTTGGAATAAATAATACTGACAACTATCTTCAACATTTGATAAAATAAATATATAGAATGTTAATCGTTATATCATCTGGATACTATGAATTTTCCATATAGTTATATCTGATATTGTTTCAGGTAGTTATCAAACTATAAAATATTGACCGCAACTCATGTGAAAATTTTTTGGGATTAATCGCGTCAAAACTGAAACATTTGACGCATCTAAACGCGCTTAATTTTTTTGGAAAAAATCGGATTTCGTCCTCGTAGATTTCATCTATGTCATCATTATCTTCAAATCATGATCATCTCTTGCACGAAGCATCGTCTATGACATTTAGTTTGTGCGACGAATGAGGCTAGAACATAAGACGTTAGATTTCTCTTTTAATAACAATAGTGTTTTAGAACTTATTTCAAATAAAATTAAATATATAAAATATCGTAAATCTTCTTCAATATTAGTTAAGAATTTATATTTCTGATAATATTTGAATGATAAAATGTAGACTTTTTCATTGAAGAAAATAAAACAAATGAAAATAGATTAGAGTTCTTCAGCGAAGGATAAATTCGTTTCGTTGAAAATAATATGTTTAATAAACTAGTGGAAAATATTTTTATTCATAAAACTAATAATTATATAATTCTGCTTGTTAGTTTCATCTTTTTTGGTGAATTTTTAAATATTCTTATTCATTATTTTCTCAAACTATAATTTGCATCCACTATTCGAGTTTGACTCGTATTCCTGCATAATCATTATTTTTTGTTTTATTCCATGTCTGAAAATTTAATTTTTCAACTAGAATGTTTTTGACAGAAAAGCCTTCAATTGAACAGAACTAAAGGATTATACTGTACTAAGAGATAATTTCTAATTTAAGTAATGTAATGGTTTCGTTTGGAAAGATTATTATTATTTATCTGGAAACTTTCTTACATTCCACAAAATGATTGAATATCATTGTAAAGATACTTGCAAAAAATCAACTAGAATTTTTCTAAACTATGTAGTAATTAAGTACATAATTATATAGAAATCCTTCAAGGATTATGTTGAATTAATAAGTTGTCAAATTTGTTCGAGCGTTACCAAAAGCTATTCGTAAACTGAGTTATTTTTATCTAAAAAAAGTATGTGGACGCGTTTTTGACCGTTTTGGTGAGGAAAATGCGTTTAAACGCATTTGTTCTTTTTCAGAAATGAGATAAAATGAAACTATAAACGCGTTTAATCGCGACTATTAATTAAAACACAAAATGCATTTTGGGCTTTTCTATATGAAGAAATGTGCCTATCATAAACGCGCCTAGTCTGCGTTTCAGAGTTACATAGGAAGTAATCAGGATAATCAGGCTAAAAACATCGTCTGTTTTATTATATTATGTAAGTTATCGCCTTAAATAGCCCGGCTTCCAAACACATTTAACTATTATCATCTACAAATCTCATCAACCCTCATAAAACATAGAATGAGAGACTCGTCAACCACTCGATTTACCTAATCAAATTTTCTTAATAATCCTGTCAAATTCTTGAATAATCTTCTTTTGATAGTAGGATTGTGCCGGGTTCTCTCCTAAGAAAAATTGTTGTCCTTTGCGAATACGTGATTTCTAAAAGTAACAGTATCTAAACTTCTTTCTAACATTTTCATTCTGTCAAAACTAGGGGTGTACAGCTCACGCTTACGCTCATGAGCGCTCACAATTTTCGGTCACGCTCACATGAGCGTGAGCGGTATGTACCTTAATCTATATAGGGGCAATCTCTGTTATACTAGAGAGGCACCCTTAGGTTCTCACCTGCTATACTATAGGAATACTCTTGGATTCTCATCTACTGTGCAAAGTAGAGATTAGAGCCCGATATATTAGTGGCGTAAATAGGACATCAACACTCTTGCTACTTATCAACTATCATAGATTCGCATAATAGTCTTTGTTATAAAGTATTGAACCAATAAGTAGTTAAGATGAATGTGAGCATAAAAATATCAACAAGAAACTGAGCTCTGTGAGACCTTTTACCAGCAAAAGTAATAGCACAGATAATAGAAGAAATCGAAAACCACAGCAAACTAATCATGTGAATCCGTGCTGAGCCTGGAAAAATTCAAAAGATCCACTTTCACCAAGTTTTCTGTTTTATCTATGGAAGATTCAAATTTCTTAGCTAAACCAACCTTGCAGGCAACCTTATAAAAATGCGTTTCTTACAATGAAAAACAGAGAAAATAAATTGCGTTTGATTGATCATAACAAAGAAGGCTCCTCCATATCCAATCATACGATCAAATCAACTAATAGAAAGATCTCTTGGATCAGAGCGCACTAAATCTGCCGAACTATCGCAACAGTTATGTTAATGGCATTTGATTCTATACAGTACTCTAAAAAGAAGATATCATAGTCAATCATAAAGCGTTGAAGGGTAACTCTAAAACTTTTTATGGCTCTAGGTTTGTCTATTATTTTTCGAACCGTATTTTAGGTTCAAGGAAAACTCTAGAAAACTTTTTTTGGGTTCTGCACTTCGAGCTAAAACCATTTTCAATTCTAGATTTTCAGCTGGAGCTGTACAAAGATTAATCAAATAGTAGGGAGAAGCGGTACCCCATGACACCTTCTATTTTTAAGAGAACCGCTTAGTTTCAGAAACTAGTCAAACTAAAAGCAAGTAACACTTCGGCTTATCCACATTTTCTCTTCGAATTTTTCGTTTCCCAACTGCAAAACTATACCAATCCTTCGATCTGTTCAGTGAATTACTAGCAATTCTACTCCTAAGTTTTCCACAAATATCACAACCATCTATCCGCTGCCACATCTGCATTATTGTTATCATCAACAATATCATCTCCACTTTTATTCCATTTCTGATACCTTGTGCTTTCAGTTTAAATCTGTATTACCAACTTAAACATCTAGCCACGATCCCTTCGCTATCACCTTCTCTACTGATTGGTATCATTTATACTCAACTCTCTCAATTTCACCATCAGCCCTTCATCTCCATTCATCGATACAGATTAATTTGGCCTCTCCCACAACCATACTCTCGTAACCTAAATCTATCCACTATCGTCTTTTCTTTCATTTCTACCGATTCCACTATGATTTTTCACTACCACTCTCATACCATTCATTCCCCTGTCTGCCTCCCAGGCACTACACTGATCCCAACATTAATCTTCTCCTGCTTTATTCTTCCCTCTAAAATCTACCAATTATTATCATCAATTTTCTCCGTACGACTTTCTCTCAAGCTCTTGAATCGTATTCTATAGGTCAACTATGAGCACCACTATAGTATAGGACCTAGAGACCTACTCCTACTACAATAGGATACCTGTTGCGGAGTCATATGTACCCCATCGGTATAGAAGTTGAAGATCCAAAGATACCTCCAAAGTGCAATAGTTGAAAACCTAAGGCTATCCTTACAGGATAGCGTGAGCTGTACACCCCTAGTCAAAACCTATCTCAAGTATTCTGCGATAGAAACCACACTGTACACTAGTGGCGTAACCAGGAAAAAATTACAGAGGGGGCAATGCCCCATCAAGCGTTGTACATACTGAACGAAAAATTTTTTCATGGGGTTGGAAGTATTCAAAGTTGACCAAAATCCGTAAAATCTTACGAAAGTTCTTCACAATCTATTTGGCGAGAAGAGTATTGTCCACGAAATTCACGAGTTCCACAGAGCTTTTACCGGCGAAATCGGCCACACTGTGGACTACTATTAAAATTGAAGGGTTTCAAATACAAAAATTCCGTTTGCAAGAAATTTACAAAAAATATCACAGTTGGAGATGTGCAAACTCATTAACCCGTTCGCGGCGATAAGACCCATCGTTGGGTCTCACTATATTTTAAAGCTGACAGGTGACCCGGAATAAATGGTCGTACGTGATATTTCATATTTTAATGTCTAAAAATCTTTTATTAGAAGATAAAACACCACATACCATAAGATGCAGTGTAAAGAGCTCTACAATCCCCATAGTAAAGCTTGTCTGAATTGTGTAATTTTTATTTTCAAGAAAAAGCATAATTTTGTGCGATCAATATTCGCAGCCTCAAAAATTGGTCGCACAAAGTTTTACTTTTTTTGAAAACAAAAAGTACACTATTGAAAAAAGCTTTATTATGTAGATTGTAGAACGTATCCTGCTATATCTTTTAGTATACGTTGTTTTCTAGTAAAATGTATTTAAACATTAAAATATGAGATATGAAATGCAGCGATCTACCTTGTGTCATACATTACTTTCTAAGAAAATCGAATCGCCTCCAATGGAATAATTGCCGGCCTAGAACTGTCAGAGAGATAGGTTTTTTGAATCTAAAAATCTTGGAAATTTTGAAAACACCTAAGATATCAGTTTTACAAAGTTGATGAAATTACTGTCCGAATATTCATTAAAAATATCAAGGTTTCGAAAGTCTCAAATTTAATCTTTCTTGAAACTTCACCATTTTGACAGGATCAAAGATTTTAAGCAGATTCCAGTTTTAGTCGGACAAACTCTCAGAAGTCAATTCTACACATCTACAGCATGGCTCAAAGGTAACCCGACATAAAGAATATCCTGTGATAACAGGTAATAAATTGTTCATGATATTTTTCATACTTTTTGCTTGTGAAGAGACCTGAAACTTTAGGTGAATAAAGATCTTGATTAGATATGTATATGATAAAAATTCTAGCTCTCTACACAAACAAAAAGTATGAAAAGTATCATGGACAATTTATCATCCGTTATTATAGGATATCCTTTATGCCGGGTTACTTTTAAGCCCTCCGTATATTTCCAATGTTTTGCCGCCAGAGGCGGCTACACACATGACAATTGTTTTAAAAAGTTTTTATCTGCTGTGCGCGTAAAATTAGATGCTCTTTAAGGTCACAAGCATACTATCTTACGGCGAATAAATAGAAAAATCCGTCCTGTTTCAATGAAAAATTGACAACGGGGGGCGAAACTATTTACAGAGGGGTCATTGTACCCCCGTGCATCCCTGGTGGTTACGCCACTACTGTGAAGGCATGCAAAAAACATGCTTGTAACAAGGTTTCTAAACAATCCGTTGGGTGTGGTAATATCTAAGTGAGTCAAAGAGAAATACTTTGTAGAGAATAAAACGCGGAAAAAACCTATCATTCCATAGAAAGGAAATAAACAGAAAAGAGACAATAACCATGATAGTATAACAGAATGAAAAGTATATATGACGTAATGAGAGGAGGAATATCAAAGCATCGAGAAGAGAATACACAAAAGTGATAGATGACAATAGCTGATTCTAATATTGTCTAACAGTTGACAAATCCGACATACTATTTTATATAAATTATTTTCATCTGCCGGTATTTAATGATTTCTTTTGTAGTCGTGACAATTATTCATATACTACACTCCATTATTTACTTAAATACGCAGTTAAATATTTTGATCCTTTGTCTGAATTGTGGTTGAGGAGAATACATATTACTGTGAATATTAGCACAATTATGAACGCAAGTTTAAATGAATGAAGACGAATATTTGTATATTGGATTCTTCCAGCTCTGCGATTGATTCTAAATAATTTAGAATGGTTTTGTATTTGAGAAATAACAACTTCTTTCACATTTCACACTATATGTTTGTCTTTTTAACCAGTGCTAAACAGCAATAGTGGATATGCTTATGGCATATATAACATAAGTAGTGAATCTTAAAAAAAAATATTCACTCTCAGAAAAAATTTACAGGGGGGGCATTGCACCCCCGTGCCCCCCCCCCCCCGGTGGTTACGCCACTACTGTACACCTGGCCAATTTCTATTATCTCTATGTAACTCACTTCAACAATAGTCTAGATCACATAAGTCAATTATACTAATACCGATAACCAAGCATGACTTTGTAGTGTTATAGATAGGTTTCCTTTTACTAACACTACATTGATAAATATACCTTTACAATATCTCCTTAATTTCCTCTCAATTTCAATCCAACTGAAATTTTATTCATAAAATATTTTAATAATGTAAACTTGAATATTGTTTTTCACAGACATTCATCAACTTAAACCTCGAGTGGAATCAAATTGATCCACACCGAGCACAACGCTTAGCTGCTGCTTTACAACAAAACGAAGTAATATGAATCACATGAATCTTCTTGATTATTCATCCATGCACTCACTGTTTTACACAGACAATCATCACATTGAGCCTCAAGAACAATGAAATAGACCCGCAAGGAGCACAGCATTTAGCCAATGTTCTAGAACAAAACAAAGTAATATGAATCACATCAAATTTCTTCTTACTCATTCAGGCACTCATTGTTTCACACAGAAACTCACCACATTGAATCTCATGAACAATAAAATTGGCCCACAAGGAGCACAACATTTAGCCAATGCTTTAGAAAAAAACAAGGTAATATAAATCACATCTATCTGCTTATTCATCCAGGCACGCACTGTTTTACACAGACACTCATCACATTGAACCTCACGAACAATCAAATTGGTCCACAAGGAGCACAACATTTAGCCAATACCTTAGAACAAAACAAAGTAATATGAATCACATCAATCGTCTTCTTACTCATATCTAACCATTCCCTTTTTCACACAGACACTCACCACATTGGTCCTCGAGTGCAATCAAATTGGCCCACAAGGAGCACAACATTTTGCCAAAGCTTTAGTACAAAACAAAGTAATATGAGTCACATCAATCTTCTTCTTACCCATATCTTATCACTCCTTTTTTCACAAAGACACTCACCACATTGAACCTTGGGTACAATCGATTTGGTGATGAAGGAGCACAACATTTTGCCAAGGCTTTAGTACAAATCAAGGTAATATGAATCACATCAATCTTCTTCTTACTCATATCTTATCACTCCCTTTTTCAAACAGACACTCACCACATTGCATCTCACGAACAATCAAATTGGTCCACAAGGAGCACAACATTTAGCCAATACTTTAGTACAAAACAAAGTAATACAGGATGATTCACCTACTTTTATTAGTTTTTGTCAATTTATTGTGTTTCCAGAAAGCGTCAGAAAGTTTTTTTATTTCTATATTATGAGATAGAGCGTTGATTTCTCTCTATCCAATGGTATAGTTTTCATTTGATTTATCTCATGTGTTAGTTAAAAAATCAGTAAAGTTTTGCGAAGTAGACAAAAAAATTTTTTTTCTATGGAATCCCGAGATATTTTTTTCGAGTAATTCGAGTAATTATAGCGTATTCGACAAATGAATATATTTCGTTTTTATATAATTCGATAGAGAAATGAATTCTCTATCGAACTATATATTTTTCTAACAATTTATTTTCAACTTTGACTGAGAATTTAGTGAATATTTAGCAAATTTTTTTGATAAAGATTCATTTATTTGTCTGTGTCAAGTAAATTACATGATGATGCACCTATTTTCACTAGTTTTATTTTCATTAATGTAGAGTGATTCATCTATTTTTACTAATTTTATATTAATGAAAATAAAACTAGTGAAAATAGGTGAATCATCCTGTAAAAGTCACATCAATCTTCTTCTTACTCATATCTAACTACGCCCTTTTTCACACAGACACTCACCACATTAGTCCTCTTGCACAATAAAATTGGCCCACAAGGAGCACAACATTTAGCCAATGCTTTAGAAAAAAACAAGGTAATATAAATCACATCTATCTGCTTATTCATCCAGGCACTCATTGTTTTACACAGACACTCACCACATTGGACCTCTGCGGCAATGAAATTGGTGATGAAGGAGTACAACATTTAGTCAATGCTTTAGTAGAAAACAAAGTAATATGAAACACATCTATCTTTTTCTTACTCATCTAGGCACTCACTTTTTCACACAGACACTCATCACATTGGACCTCTGCGATAATCACATTAGTCATGCAGGAGCTCAACATTTAGCCAATCCTTTAGTACAAATCAAAGTAATATGAATAACATGAACCTTCTTCTTATTCATCTATGCACTCGCCGTTTTACACAGACTCTCATCACATTGAACCTCACGAACAATCGAATTGGGGATGAAGGAGCACAACATTTAGCCAATGTTCTAGAACAAAACAAAGTAATATGAGTCGCATCAAAATTCTTTTTACTCATCTAGGCACGCACTGTTTTACACAGACACTCACCACATTGAACCTCACGAGCAATCAAATTGGTCCACAAGGAGTACAATATTTAGCTAATGCCTTAGAACAAAACAAAGTAATATGACTCATATCAATGTTCTTATTCATCCAGGCACTCACTGTTTTTCACAGACACTCACCACATTGAACCTCTGGAACAATCAAATTGGTCCACAAGGAGCACAACATTTAGCTAGTGCCTTAGAACAAAACAAAGTAATATAAGTCACATCAATCTTCTTCTTACCCATATCTAACCACACTCTTCTTCACACAGACACTCACCACATTGAACCTTGTGTACAATCAAATTGGTGATGAAGGAGTACAACATTTAGCCAATGCGTTAGCACAAAACAAAGTAATATCAATCACATCAATCTTCTTCTTATCCATATCTAACCACTGTCTTCTTCACACAGACACTCACCACATTGCATCTCGCGAACAATCAAATTGGTCCAAAAGGAGTACAACATTTAGCCAATGCTTTAGTACAAAACAAAGTAATATGAATCACATCAAACTTCTTATTCATCCAGGCACTCATTTTTTCACACAGACACTCACCACATTGGACCTGTACGGCAATCAAATTAGTGATGAAGAAGCACAATATTTAGTCAATATTGTAGAACAAAACAAACTAATATGAATCACATGAATCTTCTTCTTATTCATCTATCCACTCACTATTTTAAACAGACACTGATCGCTTTGAAGCTCTCGTGAGATAAAATTGTTTTTAGTCTAGAATGGCATATTCAAGAAATGCGGATAAACAACGCATCACTGGAGGAACGAATATGATTGTTTATAAGGAGATGGATATGCTAGCAATATATTTTCATAAATGGATTAAATAGTCTTCTAGTTTTATACATGAGTATCGTTTGGTGAAGTCGGATTAATTTTTTTTGTGGGATTTCGTTTAATATATGCTACCGAGAAGTATATTGCGTTCTATGAGATGAAATAGAGAATTAATATTTGTTTGTCGTAGGCGTTTTATTTTTATAGTCCTTGTTGCGCTTATCAGACGAAAAAGAATTTTTTAATAATTTGTAGAAGTCTTATGTAAGTGTACAGGATGTCGTGAACGTGATTTAGCAAAAGTTTTCCCCTATATCTTTGCTATTGCACTAGTTTTATATACAATTTTTTTTTGAATTACGGATGAATGCAGTGAGGTTTTATTTTTTCCAGCGACCTTTGATAATATTATGGAGAAGGATCATTTTGAATCGAGATACAAAAATTTTGCTTTTTTTCATGCATGCAGTAAAAGAATGTCATTTTTCTTTAATTATTATCGACTTTCTATGTAGTTTTCTATAACTTTTGCTTGAAAGAAAAAGTTTTAAAATTTTCAATAGGCATATTCTATTAGAACTCAAGAAGGTCTATTTAACCGTATGAAAATAAGAATTAAAACATCTTGCCTAATTTTTCAATAGATTGCATCTGAGGAAGAAAACAAATGTTTTGTATTTTGATGCAAGGAGATGATTTTACAGAATAGTGTCGAAGATCGTTAGAATAAATAAGAATTCACAATATTCACTTGTAATTTTTAAGAAAATTCCGATAAAGTTAAATGAAATAGAAAAAATATACTGAAAAGGGTTTTTTAAATGACTTTTTAGACATCCTGTATATGGGCTCGAAATTCTCTATACTTTGTTTGATAGCAGTTATGGTAGAAAATATTATTTTTCAAAATCGACGAAGGGGTATCTTATGTGCAAAAACGATATTCACTTACAGGTGTTTGAATTGTACATTATTGGCATTATTTAACCTTTTGGGAGCGAACTTTTTTTTTCATAAAAAAAATGAAATTGCGTTGCAAAAACTAATTATATTTTAGAAGTTTTTATTGATCATAATTATCGGTGGTAGAGTTCATATCAAAGATGCAGCTAGTTTATTTTGAAATGAAAGAAAACACGCGAGAGAATACAAAAAACTCGAAGTTTATCAATGTGTGAAATTCTTCGAAACAGCTAACTACACAAAGACTCACATCAAAATCCTTTCACATATAACGTGAATCCGTCCACTTTTTAGGTCGTCTACAACTATGTGCACATACAACACATTGTCACTGAGGATTTCTTCTCGCTGTTGTTTGAGATACAAGAAAAGGAAAATGCCTATTAGTAAGTCGAGTTGGCTTGTAGTAGTTCAACGGCCGTTCGTTTATGGAATGTGGAGTTTCATAGCTTTGTAAAATTTCACGTATCAGTTGCAAACGATAGTCTGTTAATTTAGGCCTCTTTCCAATGTTTATTTTATGAAGTAAATGGGAATTAAATACTGATAAATCAAGCAAATGAAAAAAATAGTTTTCTATACCATTTCACAAATATTCGCATACAATGAGAAAAATTGATTTGTATGTAAACATTGTTAATTACTCCTCTCTTAGAATTGTAATCAATTTTTGAAACCGGTTTTTGAATTCGTTTTTCAGTTTTTCCGGCAAATTTCATATGAGTCCATGTCGAAGATTCCGGCCTCCAGAAACGGTGTTCTTCTAGGAATAATTCGGCCGTTTCCATACAGGGAAATGGCCGGAAAAACCAAGGAACCCACAGGATACGTCCGTAAAACAACCCGAATCCCTTCTGAACCACAGCAGAATTATCTTGTGAAAGTTCGGAAATAAACGGAAAAGATACCGTTTCCGCATCGATATTTTAAAGACTTTCTCAAAATAATGAATCCTCCACAACGACAAAGACCATTTGGACAAAATCTCAATACATTATAATAATGAATCTCAAAAATTCTTCACAATCAGATGCAATGATCAAAAATGTCTTTTTCATAGTCAAAAGTCTCCTGAATCTCCATTAAGACGTTTCAACAATCTACTCCAGTAAGTAGTAATGATACTTCCGACAAAGGCCAGAAGTCCTATTGAGACTTCTCAATAATCTGCTCTCCTGAGTAGTAAGCACACCACTACTTGAACAAAAAAGTCTCATTGAGAGTTCTCGATGATCCGCTTTGCTGCGTAGTTGTCATACCTCCAATACGAGGTAAGAGTGTCATTAAGAGTTCATACTATCTCATGGCGTCCTCTCAATGATCTCAACTAATTCATATCATGTCTCGGATAAAATGTAGAAGTTTCGTTGAGACTTCTCTGAAACATGAGCTAATGAATAGTAATTATATCTTCATAAGAATGCAAGAGTCTAATTTAGGCTTCGTAAAGACCTAAACTAATGCGTAATAATCATAAACCTCATATGAGTTAAAAGTTTCATCGACCCTATTCAATTCGGAACTCTAGTAACCAAGCCTAGTATTTCAATGGTTAGGCTAATTAACCTATTTTACAAATAGTGTATAATTGAGGGTGAAGTTAAGCGTGACGCTTAGGAAACCAAACCTTTCTTGAAATACATATCATACCGAAAATATATGGAAAACTCCATTCTCAATATCTAACATTCACTCCCAGATATAGACCGAAGTAGTCAAATCAGAACGCTCAGTATGTAGTCAACCTAAAGTCTTAATACGAAATCTCAATACTACAGAAGACTTTTACGAAAAAAATTTCTTTACCTCTCAACCTTATAGATACAAGATAATCTGTTCTTACACTTCGCGTTTTGCCTAAGGTCAAATGACACTCAAAATGACTCTTCATCTTATTAAAATGAATAAAAAAATCCTACCTGAAGTATTTTTCATACAAAAAAAATATTATAATGTGTATGTGAAATATTTTGAATGGGCTCCCTTATATACAGTGACATGTTCAAAACCAATTGTTGAGTGGGTAGTTGAACTATAGCCTCAATGAAACATTTATATAGTACAAAAGATCTTTCGGAGAAATTTTTTTTCGTTAATATCAGTTGAACGAGATAGTGTATTATCGAACTCTTGGTTTCGGCTATTTTGTAAGAAGAAGTCAGATTTCTTTTCAGTAGTCATCAATGTCTGAGATGTGGATGTGATATGAATGTTTTTTACATAGATGAAAGCATTTGTGCAGTCTCATAATTCGCTTCATTAGTTGTGCTAAAATTTAGGTTGTTTTTTATCAGTCTTTCGGTAGATCATTGTGCGACAGATGAAAAAATAATAGCTGAAAAGATGTTTTGCTGGTGTAGTGAAATAGGTGACATAAATTTCCCAATCATGTACTTTTGTATAATGGATTGTTTTTATAACTTTATAATTAAAAGAGATCCAAATCAATTTAAGTCACAAAATTTTGATCAAACTTTTTATAGCACTAAGTCGTAAGAAAATGCTAAAATAAGAAACACTATTTTTAATAAGAGATTGATTTATTAGTCAAAAGATCATATCGTTCAACACAAAGCTTGAGATTCCTATTGTTAGCTCGGATCAGCCAAGTATGGTTGGTATATATTTGAGTATCATTTCCGAATATAGGAAACAGCCGGAACAGTACAGGAAATGGTAACTATGGAAACGGACATATACGACAAGTTCCGAAAATATTGATCCGGTGAATTTCGCTCAGATCCCGTCCGTATGCTTCAATCTGGGAACTTTAAGTAAAAACATCAAAAAATTTTTTTTGTACTTAGCTTTTATTTAAAATTACTTTGTATGCAAATGAGAGACTCTCTGGAATAATGCCCAATGACTCAATTATTTCATTTCTGTTTATGCTATGGGGTACGAGAGTTTTCTAACTCAAAGAACATTCAAAGAGAAAAATAAATAATTGATCATGACAATATCTTGTTTATTACTTTCACATTGCTGAAGCTATATAATCATAAGTATTAATAATCAGATGCAGTTTTTATTCTTCACGTTCTTCTCAGCTATAGAAAAATAATTGAAAAGTTCTACAAGTGTTGATTATTCGACTTTATATCTATATCAATGTGCATAGGCAAATAAAAAAAAGAAAAAAAAAATTAACTTTTCAAATATTTTTTTCATCTGTTTGAGTAAATCATAAAAGAAAATAGTTCTTATGTCTCAATGGGTTCCTTCATATCATCCACCTAATGGTATATCAACATCTCAATCTTCTGCACCTAACCATCAAAATTCTCTCATCACTAGTAATACAAATAAAGTCCATTCAACCAATATTCAGATCAACAATCCGAATCATCTTCAAAATACAAAGTAAAAACAAATTTATCATATGTTTTAAAAAAATAACTTCATGTTTATTTGTTTATCGTGAAGAAAACATTCACAACAATGTCCAATATGGTTATCTTCATTTGTTCCAGGTATAGTATTAGGATGTCTCATTAGTGGTTTAGCATTAGCAACTATACTTACACTTTGGTTAACATCAACCACTAGTACTAGTAAAGAATTTTGAAAAGAAATTGAATTAAGAATTATTTATAAATTTGTTTAGCTACAATAACATCAACTAATACAACTACAATTACAACTAAAACAACAAGCACAACCACAACAGGTTATAGAATTATTTACTTTCTTGATTATGTTTTACCCATAATTTTGATAAATATTTAGCATATTATTCTTGTTCTAATTTTACCGTTAAATATAATTGGGATTATCCAGGCAATGACATAGCTAGTACATCTCCAATGTCATTTTCTCTTTGTTGTTCGTGGTGTCAGGCTACAAGCACATGTACAACATTTATTTTAAGGAATTCATCGTCTATTTGTTGGTTAAAATCATCGCCAGGTAGTGGAGGTGGAACTTCAACGGGTGATATATCAGCAACAAAATGACTATAAACTTATATTATTTATTCTATAGAATAAAAAGAAAAATAAAACATTATTGAAGGAAATATTTAAATATTCAATAATATTCTAACTAAATTTTGCAAATTTACATCCTGATCTTTCTGGATCTGAATAAATTTAAAAAACACGATCTGTTAGTTATTTAATGATATGAATTGTATAAAGATTTGTGCGTTAAGAACATCTATATTTACTCATGATTATTGATTGTTTATTAATCTTTTGAGCAACCAAGACGACCAATTCGACAGTTAGATATCATCAGATCCTATCGAATTCTATTAAAATTCTGCTGACAAAACGACTAACGAATCCCTTGTGTCGAAACGCTATCGGATCCATATCGAGTTTGTTTACCTAAGCAGAGAATTAGTTTTATATAGTCACAATTTTTAAGCTATATTAAAAATAACTTCGTATTCAAAGGGTTAATCTATTTTATATTATAAATACATTTATAACAAAGATATTAATTCGATAGTAAAATTTTCTAAACCAGTAGAAATGAAACATTTGAATGATGTATTTTTTTCCAATATGATTCACTTTTATGAAATAAAAACCTTAAAAAACTTTTTTTTCGTTATCTCTCTAATAGGGACACTTTCAGATAGGCTTGTTCGATGGAGCTTTTCATCCTACATTTAACGAGCTCTATCGAATCGTGTAAAAATGTCAAACCAAAATACGAAAAATGTCACTTTTTTAGATAAAGTAAAAGTTTTCTAAAGATAGTATATAGAGAAATATAATTTCTCTCATTGTTTTTTATTTGATTAAGACAAAAATATTTCAGCATTAAGATTTTCCCACATATAAACTCATTAAACTAGTTCAAATGAAAATCTATATATAATTTCTCCATTGATTAATTCCGAATTAAGATATTAACTATGCAGTTTTCTTTTCTTTTTTTTTTCATTCACAGAACATTGAAAGAGAAAAATAAATAATTGATTATAATAATATCTTGTTTATTCCCTTCATATTGTTGAAGCCATATAACTATTATTATTAATAATTAGATGCAATTTTTATTCTTCACGTTCTTCTCAGCTATAGAAAAATAATTGAAAAGTTCTACAAGTATTGATTATTCAACTCTATATCTATATCAATGTGCACAGGCAAAGAAAAAAAAGAATTAACTTTTCAAATATTTTTTTCATCTATTTGAGTAAATCATAAAAGAAAATAGTTCTTATGTCTGAATGGATCCCTTTACACCATCCACCGAATGGTATATCAACATCTCAATCTTCTGCACCTAATCATCAAAATTCTCTCATCACTAGTAATACAAATAAAGTCCGTTCCACTAATATTCAGATCAATAATTCCAATCATCTTCAAAATACAAAGTAAAAACAAATTTTTCATAGGTTTTAAAAAAATAACTTCATGTTTATTTGTTTATCGTCAAGAAAAAATTCACACCAATGTCCAATATGGTTATCTTCATTTCTTCCAGGTTTAATATTAGGATGTCTCATTAGTGGTTTAGCATTAGCAGCTATACTTACACTTTGGTTAACATCAACAACTAGTACTAGTAAAGAATTTTGAAAAGAAATTGAATTAAGAATTATTTATAAACTTGTTTAGCTACAATAACATCAACTAATACAACTACAATTACAACTAAAACAACAAGCACAACTACAACAGGTTATAGAATTATTTACTTTCTGGATTATGTTTTACCCATAATTTTGATAATTATTTAGCATATTATTCTTGTTCTAATTTTACCGTTAAATATAAATGGAATTATCCAGGCAATGATATAAATTCGGCATCTCCAATGACATTTTCTCTTTGTTGTTCGTGGTGTCAGGCTACAAGTACATGTACAACATTTGTTCTAACGAATACGTCATCTACTTGTTGGATAAAAACATCGGCAGGTAGTGGAGGTGGTTCTTCATCGGTTGATATCGGGGCAACAAGATAACTATAAATTTATATTATTTACTCTATAGAACAAAATAAAACATATCGTGTAACCGAGTATTTAAAGACTTTATAATGTTATTAAAAAAAACCAAATGTCTACAACGTTTCTTTCGACGTTTTCTTTTTTGTGTTGAAGTTTGTCGTATAAGAAAGTATGAAAATATTTTGTATTCATAACTAAAATTGAGTCGAGCTGTTTATTTATTTAAACCAAATCTATCTTATGTGTTAGAAATATTTCAAATTTTATCATTTTTTCATTTATGAACGATGCCTCGCTTAGATTTCATGTTCTCACTATTGTTGTTTATAAGTTGCGAAGCATCATCATAGATAAATCAAACATAAAATTATTGATTGTATACAGAGTTTATAAAAACAATCGCTTTATATTAGCTTCATGAGAATTTTATAAACCATAAAAAAAAATTCGAAGAGATAATTCTGATTATATGCTTATATTAATCAAAATAGTATATATTTGATACTATTGTTTATTAAATATCGTATTGATATAAGTAATAAAATGAACTAGATTGTTAAAATTATTCAATGAATTTGAATGTAGGAAAGTTAGCAGCGAATTCGAGTAATCCTTGCTAACATTCGCTCCTGAAGTTATGTTGTCTTTCTAAATGGTTGTGCTGGATGCAGAATTTAATTGTACATCGAATGTGGTATTTGTAATTTACGCTAAGATCACTAACACCCAGCTTTATAAAACCACATATAGGTTCTCTCTACTAACACCCACATCTTGACGAGGTATGCTCACTAACATCTACTAACATTCACTTTGTACGAGTCCTAGAAAAAAATATACTGCCAACAAATACCATAAAATGACCCCCACCCCTACTAACACTCAGAATCTTTCTTATATCCCACATAAACACTTCTACTTGTATTTATTGACACTCACAGAATTCCATAAACTACATTTTGATTCGAATAAGTGTCATCCCAAATATTCCATTTTCTGAAGAAAGGGTCTTACATTGAAAAACGTCTGTTTAAGCCAATCAGATTTGAGCAAGGATTTTTTCGGGTATTTTACGGATGACACATGGGGATATTCGAGCCATTTAGAGGTTATCAAAAGGTATCTCTAATATGATCGGAACAATCCTATGTTTCATTCGAATAATACCCGAAAAAATCCTTGCTCAAATCTGATTGGCTTAAACAGACGTTTTTCAATATAAGACCCTTTCTTCAGAAAAAGGAATATCTGAGATGACACTTATTCGAATCAAAATGTAGTTTATGGAATTTTGTGGGTATTAGTGAAGACAACTTGAAGTATTTGTGTGGCCTATAAGAGAGATTCTGGGTGTTAGTTAGTGGTGTAACCAGGGTGGGAATGCCCAGCCACCGAATAAATTTTAAAATCTAATAATTACCATTGAAATGTTTGCTTTCTTTGTATTGTATAGACAATAACTGTGAAAAAACAGTTAATGACACCAGTAGGATAAAGTCTAGACACACTGATGAGTAAGAAATACCAGTGCCTTGACTACTTTTCGTTTCTTTATATATATATCAAATAATAAAATAACCAATTGATTAATTCATACGTAGCGTATCAAAAACCAGTTTATTTAATTTTGAAATGCAGAAAACTTCTAAAGAGCCTAAACGTAGAAATATTCGATCGTTTTTCAGTTCACAGACTACAAAAAAGAAAAAATGTGATGCTTCTTCAATATCAAGTTAGTTAATGGTCAATAAAACAGTTCAGATTAACATATCATAGTCTACAGGTAAACAACAATAACAAAAACCAACTTCCTCATGTTCTCCAAATGATTAACAACAAAGACAAATTCATTCATTTCCTGTAGGTGAGCAACAGAAATTATCTTCGAATAATTAAGAATGAAGACAAATGCATTCATTTTTTTACAGGTGAACAACAGGAATTATTTTCTTCATGTTCTTCAAATTAACAACAACGAGAAAAATTCATTCATCTTCATCAGAATTTTCTCTATTTATTTCTTCACCATCAAATACACCAGTTTCAAATATTACTGATATCAGTCGTTCATCTGATGAATTACCGGCACAACCAATACTTGACTCTTATCCATTAAATAAAGAAAAAATATCTTTTTGTAGTCAATGGTTTTTAGAATTTAGTTGATTAGTATATTTAGAACAAAGAAATTCAGCCTATTGTTATTATTGCAAGTATTTTAGTACTGAAATAAATTTGAATAATTGAGTAATCAATTTTTAACTAATATATAGATTTTTTTTTCGATTGTTGTTTAGCATAAGAACAGTCGAATAATACTAAAATAGCTGTTGTTTTTTTACTATTTTTTTCTTTTTTATGGCTTAACTTCATTTAGTAAAATATAAGATACATTATTTTGTTTCTTTCTTTAGAGAAGCAAAAGTTGAGAGACTCAATTGAGCATCAGAAAAAATTTTAACTATTGTGAATGACTGCTTTTAAAGGTTGTAGGGCACCGTCTGGGCACCCACAATTTCCTGGTTACACCACTATCCAATAAGTTTGAATATGGAGCAGAGAAGCCATGGAAATTATTATAAGCAGCGTTGATCTATGCTGTACGTTGTAGCTCAACGGAAGCCGATTTTCATGATGAAACATGTCACATTCGAGATTGCCATCTTTTACGTGGTTTTTCTATGCAATTTGTCAAACAAAACATGATCGAATTTTACGTACGATTTGATGTAGGAAAAATATGTAATGAAGTGTTTACCGTGCCCTATAACGAACTACGACGATGTGTTCTTGAATACCATCAACAACAACTAACATTCAAGAAACAAAAACAAATCGAAAAACAAACCATTCTATCAATTCCATATCCTTCACATTGGGGTTTACAATTGGTAAATGATAGTGATTGTTTTGGTATTATTGACACACAATCAAATTTCAAGCAGATCAAAATGATGCCACGTTCAGATTCTCCTTTGTCAACGAATGATTATCTTGTCGACAAGAAACCACCTTGCCGTTTGTTAACATTATCATCGAATGAATGAGAAAAACAAGTCATGTACATAGTGACTTCATCTTGACGTTACTTTATATAAAATATTTTCTTGTAGGTCATAGTTAAAATCTTCATAATATTCATCGTCAAGAATAATGAACACTACTCTCATTGTGTTTTTCGGCTCTTTCTTTTTTTTCTATTTTCTGCATTTTAGCTCTCTATTATCTCATGTTCTGTAGTATAGTGTGTACTCATCATTTATTCAAGCTACCTAGATAGATCGATCGGTTAATTACATAGTTCTTGTTTTTTCAGATATATATATATAATGGATATTGTCAATATCACCGTCGAATGGTAAAGTATATTGAAATTTATCTAATAGAACCTTTGAATGTTCACTACGAGCAGATTTTTACATAATTCATTTGATTGAAAAATCGAAACCTTCCACAAGAATTATTTTGACAATACGACACTCTCAACTGATGTTACTATAACGATGATAACAAAAATATTTTTCTTTTCATTTCAAAGTGATTTCGAAGTCCTGAGAAAAGCGACATAACATCAACAACGTAAAAATGAAGAAAAACCAAGGATGTCAAAATTCTTTTGCTTTGGGATATTGAGAAATTTTCCATCATCTAAAGTATCAACATTTTATACTGATATAGGATAGCATCTTTCTTTCCTTTAAAACTAATTCTAAAACTCTGAAAAAAGCAAAATAACGTTAGCAATGTAAAACTAAAGGAAAAACCAAAGATCTCAAAAAACTTTTCCTTTTGAGATATCGATGAGTTTGAAAGCATCTTTCGGATCAGAATTTTATGCTGATATGGTTTCTGGTTCTCTTTTCATGTGGAAATGAATGTAAACTCCTGAAAAACATGATTTTATTTTTTTCTGACTGCGTTACTCTTCTAGGTATTGTTGATTAATTCAGAAACTGCCATAGAAATATAAAGGACAAAGAATTTTTTAACAGAAATATGTAATTTCGTCGTAAAGAAATAAGGATCATAGTAAAACGCTTTAATTGAAAAAAGGTATGAATTCCAAAAACTAACATGCCGGAACTCAAATGCTGAAAAACGATTTCAAACGTTTTTGGTTGTAATGTTCTAACTATGATGACACAGCAGATTTAAATAATTTCAGTAAAAATTTACAGGGAGGCATTGCACTCCCGCGCCTCTCCGGTGGCTACGCCACTAAACAAATGTTAGACCGTCATCAAATAAAATGAAAAATTATTTTCTATTCTTAATGATTGGATTGATTCTTATTACTCTGCTCATTATTGCTGTTGTTGTTCCATTATTAATCGCTGTAATACCTTTTCTAGTGAATGAATCATCGACACTAACCACTGTGTCAACATCACGTGAGTTTTCTTTCGTTTAAAATTCTCTTTCATACTTCCAAATTGAATAGAGTTTTTAAAGTTATTCAGCTATTTCAATGAATTTTATTGTTAATTTTATATGTACATTGTTGTTGAAAAAATAAATAGAAAAACAAAATTTCAAATAAATCTATTTAATTTATTGAGATGAAATATTTTTTTAGTAAACACTATTTCCATAGAGAAGTTTTTTGGTACAATATAAAATAGTTTTAAAAAAAGAATAATATTTTTGTTATAAGAGAATACTGCTAAAACAATATTTTAATCTTTCGTATTTATTTCATTCTGAAGTTTTGACATTAGATTTTATGAGAAATGTTTAAAATATCAAACAAAATAAAAATATGAATATCACTATAAATTGTCACTTATATACTTTAAAATAATAATAAAATGTAAAAAAAAAGAGTGAATTCATAATTCTATATATTTATATTGTTTAAATAGTAATATTTGTATGATGTTAATTCTTTTTTGTTGTGTACATACATTATTAAACTATTTTCATCTTTTTATCAAAAGGTATTTGTTCTATGTGATAATGGAAGAAAAAAAAAGGCATCAACATGTCTTATCTTTGTTGAGATATATATATATATATATATATATATATATATATTAATATTTATTTATTAAAGTAAAGCGAAGACATACCTTCAGACATTCGTTTTCTTCTCTCAATATGATTTTTGTATTCTTCCGTCAATTATTAATCTTTCTGAGTTTGTGTATTATTCAAAGTAACTTTTAATTTAAATATTTGAAAATAAAAATATAAATATGTTTTAAAAGGTGATGGAGTCCTTCGTTTTGCTAATTATTATCAAGATAATATGGTTTTACAACGTGCTCCTCAGCGTGCCGTTGTATGGGGATATGGTGATGCAAATGTATGGACAACATTATGGATAAATAATAAATTTTATTATACAATGAGTGAGACTGAACCAGTAAATGAAATTGGTGAAAGTATATGGTCAGTCACACTTGATGCTGAAAGTGAAGAAGGTCCTTTTGAAGTTCTTGTTACTCAACCTGTTGCTAATGGTACACTTGCTACAATAAAATTACAAAATATTTTATATGGTGATGTATGGATATGTTCAGGACAATCAAATATGGCATGGGCTGTTAGTCAAATGTTTAATGGATCAACAGAAATTGCTGCTGCAGGAAATTATCCTAAAATTCGATTATTTGGAGTTGCTCGTTTAGAATCAGCTACACCAATCGAAGAAATACGTGGTGTTGGTTTACGATGGTCTGTAGCTTCACCAACAATTGTTGGTAATGGATATGCGTCAGCTGTTTGTTGGCTTTATGGACGAATGATTCAAGCTGAATTAAACGGTCGACCAATTGGTCTTATTAATACATCATGGGGTGGAACTGCTATTGAATTATGGATGCCAAGACAAGCATTAACAGATTGTGGAATTACAAAGTTTTATTTAAAACAAAGATTTTTTTTTTTATTGATTCAAAATTATTTCTTTTAGGAATGAAAAAATGTCAGAAGATCCAGATAGACAAACAGAATTTGAAAAAATATCTGCAACTAATACAGAATTATATAATGGAATGATATATCCATTTACACGAATGGTTATAACAGGTGCTATTTGGTATCAAGGTAAATATTTATTTAAAAAATTCTTTTATTTTTTATTTTAATTTTAAATTCTTTTTAATATTAGGTGAATCAAATGCTGGTTATAATCGAGATAAATATGTTTGTACATTTTCAAAGTTAATTGAATATTGGAGACAAGTTTGGAATACACGTACAAATGGTATTACAAATCCTAATTTTCCGTTTGGTTTTGTTCAAGTTTGAATAGATTTATATTGATTTTATTTAATATTTTTCTTAATAGTTATCTACTAATACTGCTTCAATGAGTGTTATTGGAGGTTTTCCATGGATTCGTTGGTATCAAACATTTGGTGTTGGTCATGTACCAAATAATGTTGTACCAAATGTATTTATGGCAGCTGCTATGGATTTAAGAGATGATCCCAGCGGGTAATCTATTTAATTCATTTTTTAGAAATAATATTATTAAGAATTTTTATTTATAGTATTCATCCTCGTACAAAAACTGATGTTGGTTATCGTTTATCACGTGCTGGTCTTGCTGTTGCTTATGGACAACAAGTAGAATATCAAGGTCCAATTGTATCAAATGTTGTTGTTAATAGTGATAGTTCTGAAATAGATGTAACTTATACAAGCGTAACAGGAATTGAATTTAGAAGTCCTAATGGATTTGAAGTATATTTATTTATTTATTTATTTATTCATTAAAATTTTATTGTATAATTTTAATTTTAGACATGTTGTCTAGGTACACAATGTACAAATGAGAATGTATGGGTTGCAACACCAGCTGCATTAAAAAATTCTTTAACTGTAACACTTACTGTTCCATCTTCATGTGTATCAAAAACAATCTATGGTATTCGTTATTTATGGCGTGAAACTCCATGTGAGTTCAAACTAGCGGCTGTTTACAGTGCAACCGATGGAAATCTTCCATCACCTCCATATCGTAAAATATTTTAAAAGAAAATATTTTTTCATTTTTCTGTTATTCGTGATATTTTATTTATTTAAAATAAATTAAAAGATGTTTCAACATATTTTTATACTTTTGTTTTTGATATTAATTTAAATAAATTAATACATTCAATGCAATGGGTCCCATTGGTGAGACCCATCATATTTTAATAATTAACTCAATAGAAAAACATTTTCTTTCCTTTTTTTTTCTTGAATAAACGACATGTAATGTATCATCTATTCTGCCTCGCTATTGTTGAAATAATCAAAGCAAAAAATTTATCACAATTAGTGGCGTAGCCATCGGAGGAGGGGGGGGGCACGGAGGCGTAATGTCATCCCTGTAAATTTTTAATAGAAAAATATTATCCTTTTCCATGTTATCATCAAAAGATGTTATGACGATAGTTTTAAGAAAAATGTGACTTTACTCGATAGGAAAAATGAGCTTCATTTTTCAACGAAAACTGAATGATTGAATGAAGGAAACTCAGCTTTTATTATAGGTATTTCATAAGTAGTTTCATTAGCTATACAGGGTGGATGACTTCAATATTTTTGAATTTTCCAAAATTTTCGGTAGTTTGCTTCTAAAAGATACTAATTTTTCCACCAGATCGAAATCGGCAAATAATAATTTCGAATATTTATAATTAGATAGCTTTTGTGAGTTAATTGCCAAGTATTTTTCCTTTCTAAAAAGCTTCAGTTTTAGAAAACTGTCGTTGAGGTGACTGTCTTCTACGGCAAAACCATTAAAAAGCTCTGTAACTTTCATACAGTGTTACTTATATCCGAAATTTAGGCTCACAGAGTCGCAAAAACGTACAAATTTTATGAGTAAATGGATAAATACTCAGCATTCTTTGTCGAGATCGGTTTTGATGAAATTTTCAAAAAAAGGAACAGTTTTTGGTGACATTCTCATACATCCTGTACGGATACTTCTATTAAAACACTAGAATCATTAAGAAAATGTTACCAAAAACTGCTGTTTTGTGCGAAAAGCTGACCAAAATCGATGTGGAAAAAAGAAAGGATGAATGGCTCGTTTCATTTATTCATATAATTCGTCCTATTTTGAGTTCTCTGTCTACATGGATATGCTGTCAAAAGTATAAATTCTATCCGGACTACGAAGGTTTTTGCTCCTTGTTCTTATGTAAAATAATTGATTGAATACTGTTATTTCGCACTATTCTTCAAAACACGAGTTAAGTATAGAAAGAGTTCAATTGGGCACATTTGCCGCATTTACACAATGATTAACACATTCACATGATGGTGGACAACATTTTTGATGCTGTGGACATTGACCAGCTTGATTTAATAAAATTCTTCATTTTTTTATGAACATAAAATGAAACTTACGATGAGATCGATGACAAGCACAGTTTGCCATATAACAAGAAATTAACAGTAGGAAAAAAACGAAGATCCAACGCATCTTGTTTACAACACGAATGATAATGATATATCTTACTTATACGCATAGTTATTAGCTTATATATATATATATGTTGTGGTCAAAATTGGAATATTGTTAGAGTGGAATATAAAACTTGATGAAAAACTAGTAACCAAAATAGGAATAAGATAAAGACTGATGGTGAGAGTGAGGAAGAAGGTCTAAATGAGGGTGATAAGTTTTAAGTGTGTCCGTTAAAGTTACAGATGGAGTTAACGTGAATAATCGTGGAATACCTTAGTCTTCGTTAAAATCTCATTGTCTATGAGAACTCCTTCATTCTCATCAAGACTAACCATCGTACCCTCATTTAGTTTTTCTCCCTCACTCGCACCGTCACTCTTGATCTTGTTCCCATTTTTCTTACTGGTTCTTCAATAAGTTTTATATTCCACTCTAACAATATTCCAATTTTGTCTGGTCAAATTCCGAATTTGACCAAATTCCATTTTTGGCCACAACATATACATACTATTTTCTTCTTTTCTCCACATTTATTCTATTTGATGTTATTTTCAATGAATAGATTAAAACATTAATGATTACTCTTGATAGGTCATGTAGGACATTGACAATATTTTTTATTCATAAATAGAATATCAAATGGTAGCACATTATCATCTTTATCTTCCTTCTGGTGCACATATACAATAAAATAAATGCATTCAATCCTCTTCTTTTATATTTTAGTATTATTTTTTACTTAAAAATAATGCATGAAACCCATGAGTTGCCCAATTCGAGTTCGAATATAAATGGCGCCTTGACAGTTTAATATCACTTCGAAAATAAATGAAAAGAGTAAACAATTTTAAGCTGAATAGTCAAAAAGCCAAATTTTCATATAATTATAGTTTATAATTTGTAGGGGGCTTATGCTGCAATCGAAATTTGTTAATGGATATTTTGGTTGTTCACTGTACCATTTAACGAACTTGAATGTGCAATAGACAATAAAAAAACTTGATATTGTGAAAAACTTACCCGAAAGCATTTCACCTCATTTACAGATATTAGAAGTATGTATTATTCTAGCAATTTTATTCATCGATCAAAATCTTTTTATTTCTAGTGCCCGAATATTTTGGAAACACACCCCATCTTCGTGGTTCGTATATATAAACTAATCAGAGATGTACTTCAAACTCCTTTTCGTGAAGTAACAAATCAATTAGTAAAACATTTTCAAAATTTCCACAATCTCAAATAACTGAACATTCAAGATCAATGAATGATCATATAGAAAAAAACTTTCATTTAATATTTCTGCATATGTTTCTATGTATCTGATTCTGAATATATGTCGTTTTTTTTCATACGAAGTGTCACCAGTCATTTAGTACTATGAAAAATCATATGAACATGAAAAATATAGACTAGAAAACAATAAGGAGCCAAACCACAAATAGCTAAAACATAAGAAGTGCATAACCTATTATACTACTCATTACGTGACCGATTTCGATAGTATCTTGTGCAGAAACAAAGATTACTCTTCCGGATTTTGAACTTAATTCATTAAGTTTGTTCCATAGTTTTATGATTCTGTAAGCTTCTGTATTATCTTTTGGTGATCCGCTATTCGGAGTGCTCTCAGATTACTGTATCCATTTCATGACGCTCTTGGCTGATGCGAAGCCACATGTGGCCATTCGCATCAGACCCAATTTCGACACACTTTCAAGAGGGTCGATGACACGTGCGGGCTTTGGCTTTCATCTAGATTTCGTCGATCCTTCATCGGCAACCATAGTATCTGTGGGCTTACCCTCCAATCCAAATTTGATGGAACTCCAAACTAACGTCGCAACGTACACTGTGATGATTCAGCTTCGATTCTCCGTCATTCTCAGCTATCACTCTACGGTGTGCGTTTTTCTAGTTATATTGCCGACTGAATTGGACCTTGAGAAGTGAAAATTGAAACTGGAAATATGTAACTCAAATTTTGGGTTTCACCTCTTTGAATAGGAAAAATAGAATGTGTATGAAAGTTTTGCAAAGCAGTGTACAGAGAGACGTACATGCATCTACTGAAGATCTTAATTCACCGATTCGTCGGATTTTTGCCATGATGCGCACATATGAACTATTTTCCTAAATTTTCGTTAGTGACGAAGCACGAAACGGAAATTATTCTTGTTTACAATTATTGCAGAGTTCAAAAATAATCACAGTACAATCATTAATTCTGAAAACCATGACAATTTATAAAGTATGCATAATTTCAATTTGCAAATGAAATTTTCCAATGAAATCAACACTGAAACATTGAATGCAATAGGTATATTATTTTCAAATTAAAAATTTACAATCATAAATTTTATCTTTTACTTTCCGTGCTAAATTTATATGAATGTCTCAACTAAAACTATATAAAATTCCAATTCAACCATCGATGTAAATTAAGTAAAACAGCGAAAAATAAACCGCTGAGAAATTATAAATTTACAAATCGCGACATCCAGCACGTCCTTCATTAAACCCTCACCCCACGCTCATCGCCCTTCGTAGCGTCCTTACGCAAGCCCTCACCCATTGCTCTTCGTGGTATCCTCACGCCGGGATGCGTATCTTGAATATAAATTTATAATTAAAAGAAATTTTATCTTTTCCTTTTTTGTTAAGGAAGAGATGATGCAATTTTTTTAAAAATTATTTTTGAACTGATATAGTGCAGTTCATGGTCCGTTTATAGTCGAACTCAAATTAGGCAACTCACGAAGAAACATGCATTACTTATAAATATTCAACAGACGTCAAGTATTTGGAACATCTTTTTTATTAAAAAATAGGTTCTTTGTAACTAAGAATTAATTGTTGAAGAGACTAATTGAGATTCTAGTCAATCTTTCGAGAAATGAGAAATAAAATATATTCTATAAGAATTTGAAGTTTAGATCTATTGCTCAGGTAGTTGAAGATACTGATCTATTTATTGATGAATTTAAAGACTTTCAATTTACTCTTAACTTGACAAATAATCATCTTAAATTTCAAAAAGCTTCTCTTTTTTAAACAAAAATTGAATTATTATCGATGACCGTTTGGTTTTGATATGAGCACAACTCTCTTCGGACAAAACCGTTTCTCTTCAAATTTATAGTGATAGTAGCCCGGACTAAGACACAGTTTTTATGAAAGTTTGGTCTTGCGGCTAGGGATCGGCGGTTCCAAAAAAAATGGAACCGAGAACCGAATTTGAAACATTATTTCAGATGTCTTTGGAACCGGAATCGGTTTTTTTCCATATGAGTATTAACCACAGAGGTGCAAAATCTTTCTCGGGTGCCCCCACGCGGAGAAGGAAATTTTGAGGAAAAAGCTAGTAGAAAAGGAAATCTCATTCTCTTCATAACAAACTGTTACAGGATAAAATTTATTCTTTTGAGATTTTTACTTTACAGGTTTGCCCATTTTTGATCTTCCCAAGAACAAACACATTACTGCCGAAATATAATTTCTTCGTTACTCTTTTTTCCAGTTTTTTTCTACAATTTTTAATCACTTGCTGAGCTATATCATGGCCAAAGAAATCAATATTGGGAATTTATCGAACATGGATAATTTCATTATGAGCTTGTTGTTTATTTTATGCGAAATAACGTTGGTCTATAAGCGGTGGAAAAAAATATCTTGGAGAAATCTTTCGAAAAATTTTGTGAGGGGAGGAAATTTTTGATTTTTTGGAAAACTCTACACCTCTGACTAACCTCATCCTGGTTTTATTGATACATATTATAAAGAGCCATAGTAATGTAATAAAACGTTCTATTTGTTGAAAAAATGGAGGATCTTTGGAAATCAACTGATCAGTTTTTGGCCGTTTTTGTACCCTTTCTCTCAGAGTTTAGTTTTACACAAAACGGAGTCGGACAGCTGAAGCATCATTTTTTTGAACCACCTTCTATTTAAAAGAAAAAACTGACCCAATATTATCTTCAAAGTCGGAAACAGTTGATAAGAACAGCTTCAGCAAAAAGATTCAAACTGGTTGAACAGGACAATACGTGTATAAATGATGATAATGATGTTACCGAACGCGATAAAAAAGGGTGTCATTGACCCATTTTATCAGACGGTTGTATCTAAACAATCATGTCTTGTACATAAAGTATTGTAAAACACTTTCTTACTGTCTTACTTTCACTTACACTTTGGGACAGTCTTTTTCCAATAAATATTAATTTTATTTAAACTGAACAACTAGAGAACTAAAACTTCACGAATTAAATTAATTTTTTTTTCATTTTTTCTAGTGATTTAATGGCTGCGATTCCATGAAATATTTTACGAAGGAACCGGAACCGGTGTTTTTTCTATTCTTGCTAACCGGAACCGGTCTTTTTGCAATTTTAGGAATCGGAACCGCCGGTTCCGGTCCTTTTTTGGAACCGCCGATCCCTACTTGCGGCAACATTCCATTGTAGAGATATGATTGTCTTAAGGGGTACCCCCCCGTCAGAAAGTCGATTTTTTTTCAAAAATTCGATTTTTCGAAAAACACATATTCTTGTAGCCTTGAGTGTCCTCTCTAAGAATATGTATGAATTATGTATGGATAGAGCTTAACTGACCCAGTTTTGGTGCGTTTACTGGAAGCACTAGTGAAAATAGGTCGTTTTTATTGATTTTCCTTAGTTACCGTGATCTAATTTAGTCCCAAATCGGTTTATAATATTGGAAAACTTTCTAGTCATCACTACCTTTATTTTGAAGTTAATGGGGTAATTGGAAGAAGACTTGGAAAGACGCTATGGTACATTGAAAACCTTCCGTATCAAAGGATTAGATGTGTGTTAGCTTTATTATCAAAAATGAAGATGTAGTATTAGTTTATGAGTGCTAAAATAATTGTACGAGCTGTTACTGATCAAGTGCTAAGTAAAACTGGAGTTGACCAGTACCAATGCTGACCAGTACAAATATTGACCAGCACTAATATCGAATAGCATAAGCACTTGAAATCAATGATAATATTGCATGGTTGAGTATATGATAAAAATGAAATCATAAAAATTTTATTCTAACATGAAAAAATATAATCGATAACTCTATGATGTGATGATAACAGAAAAAAACCTGTAGCACCTAGTTATCAGCAAACAGATCAATAAAACTGTCTAGTGTAAATGATATTGTGATTTGCTTATTACAGACGTAGCCACGAATATCACTAGGATATCTACATCGAATGATTTGCTTCACTATCGGCGGCCATTCGTATGTTTCGTTGTTTCTCTTTGTCAATCGTTTTTGTTTACGTTTTATCAATACTAATTGATATAGTTCTTTGTAAAGTTTACGACGAGACTGAATATCATCGTTACCATCCAAAATGTTTTCTTGTAATGCTTTTGTTGATAACTGTGAAACATTTTCAGGCAGAAGTGGATAGTCATATTCTTCGCTGTAATTACTGTTGCTACTTTCGTCAAGACTACGTTCCTCCGTATTGTCTTGTTCGTCGTCATCGTGGATGTTCTGCAATATAAAATATGATTTAGTTGAGAAACAGTAATTATATTTTCAAAATAAATAGTGAAAGAAAATCTGCAAAATAGCACGAAAATATTGTTTTCTTATGAAACAACGCACTACAGTATTATTATCGTTCGTTGATTGCATTGTTGTCACAGTAGTTGAAGCAGGTTCAAGGATAGTAGCAAGTTCCTTAGGAAATGGAACATTTTTCCGTTCAAATGCGTTTTTCAAATAATTGTACGATATTAAAAAATTATTCATTGTTATTTAGATATGAAACTTATTCTAAAACATAAGATAGAATGAACAACGATACGTGCTTCATTGAAAAACGATAAAAAACATCTGTCAATATGCGCCAGGAAGATACGCATCATCTGTAGTCATTTCGTTCATTTTTTCACGACCTTTTATAGCATATTTAGATCTTTCTTTTCTTTGAACTTTGTTTTTCTCCTGTTCTTCACGATCTTTGTCGAATCTTTTAAAAATTAAGCTAGAAAAATAGCCACTTGAACCACCTGCAGAAAAGTAAAATAGGATAGGATCAGTGAAAAAATTCATCAATATATACCGCATAAGTTTTCCAAAAGCTTTTGTAGACTTTGATAGCCATCATTGAAAATCGACACAGAAAGACCGACACACAAGTCCAAAACAGGACCTGATGAGTAACGTCTCTTCGGAGCCATGCTCCATAATAATGAATGAAATGATTCATTCGGATTTTGTGATGATCCATGTAGAACTCTCTTGAGGAGATCAGCTACAATTCAAGCAGAATAATACGAAGACAATTAATATAAGAAAAAATATCTAATAATGAAGAGAAGTAGCCAAATGCAATCAGAAAAGATATAGTTCCATTTCTAAATCAACTATTCTAAACTTACGAGCAGCTAATTCTGCAAATACTGGTCGTATTGCTTCCATTACTGCATGTGGAAGACTGTGTGGAGTATGATCATACTCTTTACCTGAAAAAAATTTTTCAAACATATTCGCTTGGAAAAAAGAGAAAATAACCAATTATCAGTCGTTACCCTCTAGTAATGCTTTCCAATACCCACAGTATATTGGATTGCACCATTCATGGTGAGGTTCATCATTCGTTGAAGCCTAAAATTCAATAGAAAGAAGTTTCCATATTATTTTTAAAGTCATTTTTCAACTTTATGCTTGTAGATTGCCCATACCGCCTTGACCATTTCCTGTAGATTTGTTTTGTTTCTAACTATTGCTTGTCGGTAATAATACTTGAAATTGATAATCATGTCTAGAGCATAGATAGATAATTATACTTAGATGAACAAGCAATAAAATCAATATTTTACTTTCTGTCATTCTTCCCGCACCAGATATACCTTTCTTTCCATCGATCACGACATTTTTCATTTCGTTCTTTTTCTTTTCTAAGCGATGTTTCATTTTCTTGCACCAATGATTTATATCTTCGATTTTTTGTACAACCACATCTGGATATGGTGGTTCATTTGTTAATTTCAACATCGTCTTGGTATCTCCATCTCCAATGTAGCTAAATCAAAAAAAGATTTCACAAACCACCTTTTTGAACAAAATAAAATGCAATACTTATCTAAAGAAGTAAATAATAACTTCCAATATGACGAATGTTAAAAGCAAAACAAAAAAAAAATATTATGAATAGAAAAAATGCAAAAGAGCGAAATTGGCGTCAGAAATTCTCAGAAATTCACTCACTTCACATATTGTACATTATAGAATGCTATGGAGCGGGTAAATAACCGATAAATACCATCTACTTCCATTGCTCCTAGTAGAAAATAATTGAAAGTTTTTCTGAAGGAAATAATATTAGTTCGACACGTACCAGAAGATCCCTCGAAATTGATTTGGCAATTATGGTTGCTAATTATATCTTCATATTGTTGTCTGTTTTTCTCTTTGATACTCAGTGCACCATCACAAACGGTACATTTCTTTGACATTCGCTCAATATCCAACACCTAAAAGTAAATTTAGGCGTGTTTCAAAGTTTCACACTACCTTTGGCGCTGAACAGCTAGAGAGAACAGCTGCGACACCATTGAGACTAGCAAAACCTCTCTTTTGCCAACTTCCATCCCCTGAAACAGTTAGTTTTCGAGAACCGGAAATTTGACAAGCTTCTTCAACAGCATTTTTCATCGATTCTTTTTGATGTTCTTGCACAATCGGTACGATCTCATCCATTAAATTTCCAAAATATTCTTCATCTATAGGAGGAGGTATATTTAAAGCACCACATATCTTTGCTAATCCTGCATGACCAACTCCAGATAAATTAGCTGCTAAAATTACGAGAAAATTAGAGTGAGATTATCAAATTATCTGTTTACAGAACCCATGACAATTACCGACAACAGAACGAACATTTATATCTCGATGTTTTGAATTGGGACATTGGTTAGACGAATTGCTTCGAACTATGTTGGAACAATGACATTCAAATTCCATTGAGCAATATAAACCTGAAATAATATGAAAAAAAATTTGAAAAATTGAATAATTGCATAGTACCTTCCCGTTTTGTCAAACGCATCGTACCATTCCAATTTTGGAAGCACGACTGACAAATAGTATTTCGCATTAATTGTAGTAAGAAACTATTGTGAATCAGTTGATAGAAATCATGTTCATCATTGTTATGTAGAGAATATGATTGTTGAGCAAAAGTCTGAATTTTCTTTGATGATGGTCCTATAAATTGTTCGTTTGTTTTTTGTTTTGATGATGATGCCCGTGCTATCGATGGGGAAATTGACATTGAATGTTCTCGTTGTTCCAATGGTATCTGAATATTTGTTGAAATTGGTGATAATATTGATGAATTCAACATTGAACTGACAACTGATGACGACAATGGTGTAGAAGTAAAAAACGAGGATTTCGTCGAAATTTCGTTATTTTCTTTCTCTCTAGACAACGAACGAGACGTAGACCGAACAAGATTAGTCACACGTTGTTGTCGAGAGCGACGAGCACGACTTTTGCTTTCAGGACGAGGCATGTTTGATAAGATAAAATAAAACTTTAATCTAAAATTCAAAGTCAAAAATTTTTGACAACGACAAGTATTTGAGAAATTCCTAGTTTTATATCTTTATAGAAAGTTAATTATGATCTTTTTTTCTTTTTGTAAGAATAATATGAAATAATAGTACAAAAGATTGATTGAAAAATCGTGTATATTTCAGCTCCTTGTGATATAACCGCCATGAATGATATTATATCCGACCAGTAACCTTCAAAGCGATGCATATTCTCGAAAAGGTGACGCTACAATCAACTGTAAATAAATTTTAGATTCAAAATTGGCTTTCGTTTTTGTCGAAAATACCATAAACTCGTACAGTTTTTTAAGAGCTTTTCAATGATATATAATATACTATCAATATTTACACGGAAACACAGAAATTTACTTCGCAATGTTGTGATTCGTTTTTCTCAGCTTCAAGTTGTTCGTATTTTTTGCCTCTTACGGAACATTTTTCTAGCGAACCCTTGAAAGTTAATTTCAAATTTTTTTTTTATTCGAAAGAGTGAACATTTTTCTAGAAATTGCCGGAACAGATTTTTAAAATATCTGACCATTCTTGAGATGTATGAGATTTGCTGGGACCACCAAAAGCAGTTTTCGCAATTTTCAAATCAAAATAAGAACTACATGTGAACGAAAGCGAATTTAAAAAATCTGTTCCGGCAATTTTTAGACATAAATTTCTTCTTTATTTTGAAACAAATTCCGTCATTTTTCATACTACCGTAGGTGCCAAAAATGTTCCGCGTTGATAGCCCTGTTTTTGGGACCATTTAGTGGATAACTTTTTAGTTTTGATAAATGATTGGTTGAAAATTTTATCAGATTGTAGTCATCTTAAGTCTTCTATCTCCTGAAATTTTCATTGACATCCGTTGCACTATTCACGAGATCGATTTTTGACGGGGGGGTACCCCTTAATCAAATGCAGTTTGTAAAATACTTTGATGAGCAATAAAAAAAAGTTAGACGAGGATAGAAATGTAGAGCGTTTAATGCTCTTTCAAACTCTATATGATTCAATTTATTTTACATTAGGAAATCTAAAAATCGATTAATCTTTTTGGGAACTATATAGAACAAATTTTTTCCTATTTTAACATCTGTTTGATACAAAGGTATTTTCATTATAACTTCTCTTTAACAAGGAATATCGAGCTGAGAATTTTATAGTGAATGTATCTTGTTTAGTTCTACTTGCAGGCAAAATTTCATTAAATTTGGACAAGTGTTTGAAAAATGGCGATGTCCTTTAAACAAATAACAACTCGTTCAAACTCGTTAAACTCGGCTCTCAATTCTAATGTAAGGATAATAATATTGAGAGATAATGCATATATGGCTGCAACGAATTATTTTGGTGAAGAAATTCTCGATGCTCGGATAGGTATACAACAGTACTATAAAGTTTCTCTCTTAGAGTTCAACTACTGTTGACATCGAGAATTACCAGACCTTATGAATTCTTTTAGTTCTTTGGCATGAATTTTTAATTAGGAGTATCCCTCTTTTTAAAATACAACTTTGAAAAATGTTTTTTTCTGTTTTATGTTCTATGAAGAGACTATGTGTTGTTGATTTGATTGATATTTGATTAAGCTCGATCGAGCAATCGCTAGTCTTTTAAGTGACATCCACAAGAATATATTAATTCAAAAACAAAAAGATTCTTATAAAATGTTTATGTGGTTATCGGATAGTTCATAATAAACTGTCCATGTCTGTGTTAAAGATGTATTAGCACTTCCCGAACTCTATTTTTATTTATCTGAAAACCACTTTTTTATTCAATACGTTGTATTGTGTCTAGCAGAAACGCTTACTAACTCTGTTCGATTAAGTGGAAACTTTTACCCTAGACACTTCAAAACATTCTCCACAGGTAATTTTGGTAGTTTTGAAGGTGAGAAATAGAGATTCTCCAAAGAAAGTTTTAGTACTTTTTTGAATAACAAAAAAGGAACCGAGATTTGTGAAAAGCCTTAAAACTATCTCTGAAATATAAGCATAGGCGTTCACACAAAAATATTCGGCTTAGTCGAATTAGATCTGACGGGCAGTTTTCAGAGCAAATTATATACTCCTTGAAAACAAAAGGTTTTTCAGAAAGTCTCCGAAAAACCATAGGAGAAGTTTGTCCTCGAACAGATGTCTGATCATTTTCGACGTTCTATTTCTGGTAAAAATATTAGCTCGATCGATCGATCGATCCATCGTACATGAACAGCAAAAAACTATTTTTTTGCGAAGTGAATTTTATAGCATGGATGCATACATATTTCTGGTACTTTCATAGGTGTACTCTATCATTTAAAAAGTTCTATAACGCCACTTAATTATTATCAATTACCGCTTCAGGAAAATGCGACTGACCATCGATACTGGCCCATTAATCCATTCCGGTCGGTACCTAGTCCTTATGCAACAGTCAATTGATTCTTTGGAGGTTGTACTCCACTTGATGCTCTTCTCGCAAGCACCCTTGATTGTCTTTACAATGTCACTTGTCTTGAAATCTTTCCCGATTATTTTCCGGCTTTCATCGAAGTATGTGTCATTTTATACCTTATCATTTACATTAAAAACTCTTTTTACCTAGATAAATTTAGACTGGACTAGTAGTCTTTCATCTTCGGATAGGTCAAAGATATCCGTGGAAGATAGTTTGAATAACTTGTTCATTGAGCAGTGATCAACAAAAATAGACTATTCTAAATATTTTACTGCATGTGCTCCTTCTTTCTGCACATATACAAAATTAAATTATATAAATATTTCTTATTTAATTACTTTATTATTCAGTTTATATGGTAGTATTACACTGATCTTGCGTTTAATCGTAGTTTTCTTAGTCAAAGTTTTTTCAAAAATCAAACGTTATTTATTTAGAAACAGCATTGCGGATAGTATAAGCTAAATATTACCCAGGTAAATTTTTTAAGAAAAAAATAGTTTGTAGAAAAACTCTGAAACATATAAAGATCGATGCAGTTTTTTATGCTGATTTCAGCCATGTTATTATTTTTGATCACATATTGACTTTTCCAATTAAAATTTGCTAAATACTAGTCAAAAAAATCAGAAAAATCTAATGATCTATATGTTTTACAGGATTGCATCGAAAAATTAAATATCGAATCAATGAGTTATTAAAATGAAACATATAGCATTCGATATAGTTTTTGGTGCTCTTTCAGAATCTGAAGTCAAAAAAAAATGGGACAAGTCATTCTGGATACACTTTTTCGTAAAAAAACTGGATCGGACTCGATTTTTAGGTAGTCGACTACCCAATAAATCTAGGCTCAGCGCACCTGAGAAGATGTGGAGAAAATATCTTTATACACCATTGGATAGAGCAAAACATTCTCTACCTTTTGAGATATCACAATAAAAATAATGTGTAAGTATTGGAGGAGAAATTGATGAAATACCACAAAAATGAAAATTTCACTATTTTGACTCAATATGATGGGAACACATTACAGTGTTATCTTTATAACTCTTCAAGAATTCATTGAAATGAGCTGAAATTTTGGATTTGTTGTTTTTCAAACATGATCTTTCATCTTATGAAACTAAATCGTGGTTTTAAATTTTGTCATATGTCCATGTTGGTGGTGTTCTCACGGACCCTCTCTTAGTTGTGGTTCCATACATTTTTATTTCGAACAATCACTAGTAGCACCTCCATTATTAACAATATGAACAAATCGATGAAAAACTATTTTATGAGTATCTTCGTCAACTTCAACAGTTGCTAATAATATAATTATTTCAATTAAACTAACTGTAATCAAATCAATCATCACAACAAATCCACCAATTAGTCTTATATAATGTAACTTTATTTGACAAAATTGATTGAGAATTTTTTCTATAGTTTATTTTTTATGTGAGTATACAACATAAAAAGAGACATAGATATGCAAACTACACAAAAGCAGAGAATATATTGAGATTAATTATAATGATAAGTTCTGATACAATGATTAAAAATATAACACAACAAAGATATTCATTTATTTTCATTTGAATTAAATATATTTGGTTTCATAATAATAGTTAGATCAATACACTATTCATTTTTGACTTCTATATTATCACTATTGAACGGTTGTACTATATTATTACGATTACTGAAGCGGGCTTTAATCTTGTAAGAAATTCGGGACCCGTTCCAGACAATGAATCGGAGTGCAATTGTAAGTCCACCATATAGAGACAGAATTAATGTTAGCACATATATAATACTGTTACGTGAAACAAACTCATATCGACATACACTCGGTGCACAAGCAGTAAAATAGTTTTCATAGATACTTTTATTGAACCATTGCTCAATAAATAGTTCGTCGATAATTTTGCCAATTGTCATATTAGGTGGAAAACGTGATGGTATCGAACTATTCAGAGGAGTAACAATTAATGTTGACACTGTAGGTAGAACAAAATCAACTGGTGATGATCCATCCATTTGTGTATAATAATTTAAGAAATTTATAATTGATTCGATACAACTTGATGAATAAAAACATTGAAGTGTTGACATGCGTAGTCCATCAATAGGCCAACAACCAACAACAAGACCAGGAAACACAAGATCGGATGGACCAATCCGCATTAGTTCTTGACATGTGCTTGAAGTAACACAATTACATGTACCATTGGAATACATACGTGGTACACTTTGAAGTAGAAAGTCTCGTGTCCCGTCGGTAAACTTCAACAGCCAATCAGTATTAAATGCTGTTGGCGGTAAAGTATTGCGTAATAGCTCAATTATAAAAAAGAGTAGACGTCGATAATAGTTAGGTGTTCGTTCGATAAAGCCATTGATGATTCCTATTGTCTGCAAATCGAAAGCAGCTCGAGATAATACTGAAGCAGTAATTAATACTGATTTATTGAAAGTAGATATTGCATCATCTACAAACAGCTTTGTATCTTCACACAACTTTCCCAACACTTGATGATGCTTGCTGAGTAGGGGTCGATCAAGTTGTAAGTAGCTGTTTGCCATGGGTCCATATCCATACAATGAAGTTGTCCAGTTTGTTTTGATAAAATCACTCGAACATACCTAACAAGTGAAAAGATAAATATATTAGAAGTTTAAAAGAAATTTAAGAAACACAATTATCGAAATAATGTAGTGGTTATATAACGGTGAAGAAGAATTAGTGTGTATTTCAACTGCCTAAAATTAAATATTAAAGATACACTAGATTTTGATTTGACAACATTAAAAATGAGTAGGCAAATATTCAACTATAAACAAGACAGATGCAGACATAAATTCAGAGTTTGAGATACTTTGAAAAATAATTTCTAGAAACTTGATAAGAACTAGATGTTTGATCAGTTCTAAATTCAAATCTGATTAAGTCCTAAAGTTTTTCTCTTTCCACGCTCACACAGACAACTCTTTGATATTGTTTGGCTGAATATGTTTATCCTAAGAAATATGACGTGTGAAATTCATATGCTTTCAAAGACGATTGAGTTCATTTCAATTTCGTCATATAACATACCTGATGATAAGTCGGTAGCACAGAAATAAAGGTGCTATATGGCATAGAGATATTTTGGCATGAACATGACAAGCTGGATGAGTACATGGCATGCATCTTTTCGAACATAGTGATCGAAGATATTTGTATTGAAACAGGATTTATCACTTGTTTCAAGCTATTAAAAAGTGCAAGAACAACCACAGAAAAAACGAGAACTATAGGATAAATGCGACTTGCTACAAGAGCTATTTTCTGTCTGTTTGGTGTTTCAATTGTCGCGGTTTCCTGCTTGAAGAGATTAATTGTAGACCAGAATTGCTTTATATTGACCAATATGAGATTAAATTGAGTAGAATGACCTGAAAGAGAAAAGAATATGTTTGAAAATCATATTACAAAGAATACATCACGATGACTTCAAATATTCATCATAAGAACTGGTCATTCTTATTTTTCTTTTAGACTGGTATCTAAAACAATTTTTCTGCGACATGTGATTGTTAGTTGGAATGTTGAAGAAATTATATAAAAAGAAATGTAAACATCATCTGATTCAACTTTCCTCACAGATTCTGAGAGATATGTCGATATTTTTTAAACCCATCATTGTTTGCATTTATAATTGAAATATCTACTTGTAGGAGTTACACTGAAAATATCTTTTTAAATTTATAGAGTAAGTTCAAAAAGTATTTGTTTCTCATATTGTATTCAATTTTAGAAGAAATGACATACACAGATGAAAACAGATGGTTTCAATCAGTCTTATATATAGGTTTTTGTCTCTGGAACGACGAATTGAAATTCCGAGGAAATGAAAAATCATTTTCGGGAGGACCAACCGTCTGTTTGCAATCTAATGATCACAAGTCTCGAGGGAGCAAATCTTATTTTCGGTGGAACACGCCTCGTTCGGATACCCCTCTGGATAAAACACTGGTTTCAATACAATGTGTATCAAATGTATTCTTGGTAAAGAATATTACAATTTGTTTTTCTTTCGATATTCAATATATAGGAAGAAAGTACAAGCTTCATTATATCCTATGTCATATTAATCATTAATAACAAATTGAGTTCCGAAAACTAAAAATATATCAAAAAAAATAAAATAAAAACATCTGCTTTGAGAGATTGCCATTGAGTTCTATGAAAAATCATAATCTGTCACAAGTTTTGTAAAACAATATATCACAATAATCAAAATAAATTGCATAATCAGTAATTGTTTGGTTTTATATTTATTATACTGTATTTTGATCATTGTTATATATTGTTTTGAAATCTGTACTTTCCCGCTACCTGTCCATCACCGAAAAAAAAACAGAGTGCAATAGTCTTAACCCAGATAAACGAGTGAGGAAAACTTCAAGTGACACACACACACTGTAATCCACAAAATTCATCTGACTGAATAAAGGAGAAAGGGAAATTCATGAGCATATTATTGTCAAAGACAAACTATACTAGATTTTACCTCTATTTTCGACAAATTGCCGCTCTCGACAAGTAATGAATACCCAATAAATAAGTTGTACTACAATTGGAATGATTATTTGAAGGCTCAGAGAAAGACCTCCAAATAGACCAGCGATAGTAGTGACTATATAGATAATATCTAGTCGTCGTGATATTGTATAAGTACAACTAGCAGGTGCACAAGCAGCATAATAACCATCATAATTGATGTTGAATTGCCATTTTTCGATCATAAGGTTCGATACCATAACTGATATAGTGTTGTTGGGTAAGAATCGTGATGGAACAGAGCTATTCATTGCAGTGATAGCTAATGTAGCTGCAGGCAATGGAGATCGTCTCGGTAGATCAACATTGTACATAGAAAGTATCATATTGATACAAGTTTGATTGAAGAAACATCGTAGATCAGATGAAAAGATCTTTCCTAGGAATGTGCAAGACTTAACTATGCCTGGTACACTCCATAAAACAGTCCCTCGTGTGCAATTATAACCGTATTCGCATGTAAACTGACCTCCAGACCACATGGGATCAGGACAGTCAAATGCCACGCTACATGCACACTCGTTTAAAGTGGAAGGTGCTGGTGAATGATATCGAATCTTCCACGAACCATTTACTTGAAATATTTGATGTTGTATTCCATTCTCTATTCCACTAGCCATTATCGATGTACTCTGCAGTGTCCCCATCAAAACAGGATTACGTTTTGTGCGCGCCTGAAATTCGTCGATAATCGGTGTTATTCGTGTCGTGAACTGGTCACCTAAAGAATAATAAGAAGACATATAGCAAATATCAAATTTACTGAAATATGAAGTATTTTTTGTCTTCTACATGTCAAAATAACTTTCAGTCAGAGCTATTGGGAAAGTATTTGTACTTGAACTTTTCATACCTTTTTAAGGAAAAAACTACCCAGGTGGAACTTATTCCATCAGATCCTGTCGGATCCGATGAAACTGATGGAATAAAAACATCTAATTTTCCCCTATTCTAATTCTAATCATGCATATGAAACAAAAGTGGAAGAAATGTCTATATTCCAATTGACTTAAAATAATTTTATTTCAAGCCAGTTAAAACATCTAAATTCAATAGTAAATTTTTTTTAATTAAAAGTTTTGTTTTCTTTATTTTAGATCAAATGAAACATTCCAATTAAACAATAAGTTTTTCTTTTAAATTAAATAAATTAAATTTTTTTTTTATTTTTAGTCGATTAATATACAGTCGATCCTAACGTCAAGGATTGATGCTGATTGTTCAGATCGAATTTTCCAACTGTGTCTTATATTATGCTGTTTCTATAATGGATCGGATATATATGAGGTTTACTATTAGTCATAGTTAATACGACAACAGTTGGGAAATCCTCTTAGACTAACGAATCTTGTATATGTATTTTGCATTGATCATAAATTAAACAGCTGATAAAGGACGCATTCATATACCGAGTGTCACAAAAGTTTTGCGACATTTTGTATTTCGTATATATCTCGACTTATGTAAATGATGTAACCTTGCATTTGTTTTCAAAAGGTGCGCCATTGAGGACCATACAAAATCTGTACGAAGAACCTTTATTGAAAAACAAAATATTTTTCTCAATATTTATTACTGTGCTCAACACGTTGGGAAGTAACACTGCCATGTAGGTTGTTCGTTTTGATTATACAGAAACCATTAGAACAAGTCAAGAGAATTTTCTTTATGGAAGTTTTGAAGAGCTTTTCACGGCGCATCTTTTGAAAAAAGTTCAAGGTTATATCATTTACATAAGTCGAGATATATGCGAAATACAAAATGTCGCAAAACTTTTTGTGACACCCGGTATAAGTTCCCAATGGCTATGCTATAATGGTATATGTAGATCGTCAAGTCCTATTATATAGAAGTGCTCGTAGATGTTCGAGTCTAATCTACTGCAGTACCCGTAATTCATAGAGGACTTTCGAATATTAGTGCCCATAAATTGTCAAAGGTTCTCATATATAGGTAGCTGTAAGTTTTGTGAACCTATAGTTTCAGCTCACGTGAGCTGAAGCCGTCATACAGCTAATGGGAATTTATAGATTTTTGTTTATTCACTAAGCCACCTCTCATAAATTTGATCCGAAGCTAAGTTTTGAAAAATAGCTTTTAGAGTGAACTGTATAGAATTGATGTATCAGAGGCACTCTATTATTAAAACGTTGTGAATTATTCTATATCTCTTTCTTACCTATCTAGTAGCTTTTGAAAAGAAATAACATCAATCCTTACATAACTAGTAAAATCAATAAGGCACACAACAGTCTTCTTCAAAATGGTTTGAGTTTTTCTTTTGATTTATTTGTTTCTTTGCAAATTCTATAAGATTCATATCGAATACACAAGAACTAGATACTACAGGACAACTTTTTAGCAAATCATCAAAATAAGAGGACTATGTGTAGTTAGTTCATCTGCATGTAGTTACATGGGTTTGACGATAAATTCCAGAAACTTGTAGCACTGATTTGATGTCTAGTTATTAGTAATTGATCGAAATTTGTATTCTCAAATTCAGTTTTTATTATATTGACTAATTAACAAATAAACAACACTAACTCTAGGACCTATTTAGCAAGTGGCTATATGATATACAAATTAATTCGTTTTCTTATACATTATATGAACTTAATGAATTTTTTATTTAGACACTTTTTGAGCTAACCAAACAAAGATTTCATCTGCGTCAAAACTTTTATTTGCAAATGGTATACATAGGTAAAGGAATTCGAAACACAAAATAATTGCTTTATACCAGCAGATGTCGGTGATATGACAGAAATTTCACGTTAGAATTATTTAACAATAATTAAACAAGGCAACTAGCTCATTATCGTGTTTGATTGCATTTTCTTAGTACAGGAAGTATGATTGAAAATATAAAGTGATGCATAAATAGGAAAACAGGTTATCAGTCATTAAATTAGACATTCAATCTACAGACAATTCATTCTCAATAAGATTTGTTTAGGAAAATACAAAATTTTCTGATTGTAAAGATTAGATCTAATAGTCCGTTTATGGCCCTTGATGATAGGTAGTTCCAAAATATCTGTTTAATAAAATGAAAAGAAATTAACTCGATGAAGTGTGAAACGATAAGGATGCACGAATAAATTTTTTCACTTACGTGAATATGCCAGAGAATTGATGAATTCATCCCTAAGAAACACGGATGTAGTTTTTGAAACATATATATTGGAAAAAATGCAGAACACTTGAAGTTGACTGAAAAAATACGATCCATAACGTCGAAAATCGTTTTCTGGCAGCATGTGGAAGTCTGTGTAGTCGTCCATGACAAATGCGAAGTAACCAGCTAACCAGGCATCATAGTCTTGTGTGAATGGACTTGTACAAATCTAAATTATTAATATGTATTGTTACTATTGTCAGGGAAGTAGTGACGAAAAGGTGAACAGTGCAGAACTAGATTGAAAAAAACTAAACAAATCAGTTTGTAACAAAGAGTAAATCGAATTGGCTTTTCTGGGTCGAGTTTGGTTCCGTACGAAATTACTTTTGAAATATTGGTTCGGGTTCAATTCAAGTGAATTTAGAAAAAAATTAATTCAAGTTCGATTCGGTTTATTTTTGGTCTCTGGTATGAAATCATTTTTATACTAATAGAAAACAACTAGATTCAGATAATAAAAATTTCTTTCAGATGGGCCATTAAAAAGTACAGAAGTCATTTTCATAAAGTCTAATATTTCATCGCTGTAATGAATTATCAATTTAAACAGTCCTTAAAATTGTAGTATTCATCAGTCTATGGTTGAAAGCGTTTAGTCGAAAGATCAATTATTTATTTCAGTGAAAAGTTCTTGCAGATTCGTTTGAGATCAAATGCTTAAATAGTTTGGAGTCTATTTAAAAGAAGTCAAACAATAATGTATACCACATTTAGTATAGACCATACAATGAGATTGTCAAAATAGCATATCGAGCTACCTGTCATGCTGTACAATATGATGAAAGAAGTTCATCAGAACAAAAGAAGTGGAATTCTTTTTAAATTTCAGCATTTAGATTCGTTCAACATTCGAAAGACTAATGTTGGAAAACTTAAAGAGAATAAATATGAATGTTTACATTTTTCGTATCGCACTAATATGTCAATTATGTTTTTTTAATCAAAAGAACCGAATCTTGATATTATGACCAAAAGTATGTTTTAAAGAAGGTCACTGTACTAATGATTAAAAAGCAACTGTAATTTGATGAGAATGTTGTTAAATATATTTATTTTGACATCGGATTACTACATCTTCACCAAACTAGAGAATCAAGTCTAACTTGTGTTATGTTGTTTGAATTTTATTACCTGGTGAAAACGTGGAGTCGAAGTCATAATCATTTTGTCATGACGCACTGAAACCTTCGAGCAGGGACATACGAGTGTTTCTGGATTTGTTTTATGAAGTTTTTCAAAAGTAGCAAGTGATGGATTTGACACCATGATTGATCGCGTGTGGATTGTGAAAGATGTGTAAAAAGCAAGTATAGTGATAGCCACTATAAGAAGAATTATATAAGCACGTGTGGCTTGAATTCCAAGAAGCTCATTTGACAGCTTATCCTAAAATATGTTAAATTTTGATAGCATACAAAATTATCTTCTGATTTAGTCTATATCATGATCGTCACTTTTAACTTATCTCTCAACACAACAAAATGTTCGATATTATTTTTAATTGTAAAAGAAACGTAGGCAATCAGTACCAATGCAAGCTGAATTAGTATGAATTAAGTACTTTCTTTTAAAATAAAAGATCTAAGTCGAAATTGAGAGAAAAAAAAGTTGTGTACAAATCTTCTATTGAGATTGAAAGTGCTTATGGTATTCCTTTGAATAATAGCCAGGTACTATTATGTTTCCATGGAATCACATATATAGATTTTTCTATTGGGACATTTTTCTTTGAATAGCTCATTATTTAAACCGTTTTTAATCATTCCGTCATCTGGTCGATATGACTGATTGGTTAAGATGCTTGATGTATATTCACACGATACTGTGTTCGAACCTTGGATAAGTCACCAACGGCTATTGTGTCTCGGATCATCTATCCGAAAATAAACTGACTACGTTGTTGACATACACTAAAGAGCCCTTGAGACTAGTATGTGGTCACTCATTATGTACGGGGAGCTTAACTGATTAAGCGGGGAGAACTATGAGTCAGCCGACCTTCTGTCCAGATCTACATTTAGTAATAGATGTAGGAAACTATCGGGCTTGTCGAAGCTGTTTTCAAACAGCATCCTATATTGAAAGGTAGCCGAAAGGTGGGATATTCTTCGTCTTCTTCTTCGTTATTCCTTCATCAAAAACTAATTCTTCGACTGTTTCAACACTTCAACTGCTGTATATTCGTTCTATAGATGAAAAGGTATTTTCGAAAGAGCAAGATGACTATAATCTAATATTGGCTTTATGTGAGCCCTAAAAATATATGAATGACATCGTTCCTTTCTCGAGCACCTAAACATTTTTATTTATTTTTGTCGAAATACATACTTTTGATAATGTTAGATCATTATCTTCTTCCTCTATTTTTTTGTCCATTTTCTGTTGATCTTTCTCTTTTTTCTTTCATATACAAATGTCTGCTTTTTATTTAAAATTCTTCTAATAACTGTGAGATAATTCATAGGCAAAAGAATGAATAGAACATAGATCCTGTAGATGTCCATTTTTCAAACATCCAAATGACATTCCACAGTTCTAATATGAATGAGAAAATTGACTTAGAAAATTGAGGATGGGCATCGAATCTTATGCGAGAACGAGATTCAACGAAAATATCATCAAAATTGGGAACATCTTTCGAAATTTACATTCAAGTCGCTCTAAATTTCTTCAATCTTACTTCAATCTGTAGAATTATGGTGAAGTCTACAACTTTAGTGTGCTTTTGTTACCATGAGATTTCACGTTTTTCATTAGTTAATGATCAAAAATTGATAGAGATATTGACAACATATTTAATGTCCAAATCAATGAAAATACTGTATTCATCCTGATTTTGTGCAAACCAGTTGTATTGGGTCTCAATTATCAGAAACTGAAATTATCTTTTTTTCTAGGTTATACTATGATTGTGCTTCCATTAGAATCTTATTCTTACCCAAATTTCTCGATATTCCTTATTATTTTAGTAGGGAATCAATTAATTGAACAAATAAATGTAGGTGACATCAGTTGTCTTCTAACAATTAAAATAGACAATATTGATATACCTTAAATAGATTTAACGAGAGTGCTTTAGTTTTGATAAAAATTAAGATGAATTTGATTCGAGCATGAAGATCTACGCAAAAAAAACAGACTGTTAGAAAATAAACAACATAACAAAGTCTAATACTTTCAGTAGTGACTTGTCTTCTTTCATCTTGTTGTGTACTCGTACCAACCAATGAGTTAGGTGGAATAGTATTCACACTATCTAAAATTATCTCAAGAATTGTTGCATTTAAAAAAAGATAATTGAAATGCTAAATAGGTATGTTTTCGACAATACCTTGCTGTAATTTTTGTTGCTGACATTTCTTGGCAAATTGTGTATGTAACCAACGGCCAAGTTTGACAATGATCGGTGATACGATACGAAGAGTCACAGTCAAGCCACTGAACAAGCTGAGAAGTATAGTAATTACAGAAAGAAAATCGAACCATTTAATATGTGTATAAGTGCATCGAGAAGGTGCACAAGCCGCGTAATAGCCTGAAAAATTCTTATTAATTTCCCATTGGTCAATCATCATCTGCTGGTAAATATTTGTGATGGTATCGTTTGGTAAATATCGAGATGACATTAGTGCATTCAATGGCTTGGGCCAATCAGAGACTGGTAGATTCGAGATCAATTGAGCAGTCATATTAAGGCATGTCGAATTAAAGAAACATTGAAGATTGGAGACGATAAGAGCTTCGTACGGAAAACATCCTATATTCATTCCAGGAATGATGAATATGGCCGGTGGATAGACATCTAATCTGTGCCAGACACCTCGTGGCTCAGCACTCCATGCATAAATACCGGCTTTATACGTTACAGAGGACGCGAAGACGCAAATACCAAAGGTATCCCATGGATCCTAGAATTAAATGTACATGATAGTCATTTGAAAAATAGTCAAAAAATGTCGATTGGTGGAAATAGAACAGTCATTCTATATTTCTACTCATCGATCTATTATATTCGAAAGAGCTTTATGAGTCAAATTTCACATTGCTTATGTTTTAGTTTTAGTTTCTATTCAATTATTAAACGTATATGATGGTGAATTTGATTTTACACCAAAATCATTTTCCTTAAGAAAAATTAATTTGTAGAAAAGATTAATATCTAAAAGTATTAACAGTATGGAGATATATCATAGCGATATAGAAGTAAGGTGAAATCACAATACTAATTATACTACTATATTGCATTACTGCTATGCTATACAGCTCATGTATGTTAAACGCGAAACTTGAAAAGTTGTTCAATGGCTTTTTCTATTCTTTTCCTGAACCTCATAATTGTTCCCTATCTTCTCTCTCCTCCTCACTCTCTAATTACATGTCTCCTGAATTCCTTGAATTTCTTGATTTTTCTTAAATTGTTCATTTTTGGATGGCGAGTACTACTGACAAGCGTACACTTTCAAATGTCATATTCGCTTTTGAGTCAAGAGTATAAGCATCATGTATAGTCTATTGAAAGTCTCCTCTGAAATTAGCCAATAGTAGGTTAACTGGAAATTCGTTCTATTTCTTTTATGGTCGTCCAAGATAAACCTGAATGCTTTCTTGCAAAGACTTACGTCATCTAAGATGGCATAATCGTTAAGAGGATAAAATGCATCGGCTTCGTAAAATAAATATGGATCGGGAGCTACCAAGCGAAGTTTGTTGGTGTGCACAGCCGACCAAAGAGGACTCAGGTGAATTAGTGCCATGACTAATGTGCTGGCTTCGACTGGTGGAAATGTCATTAATATATACGTCTGAAACTTGTCTGTGAGAACCTTGACTTGATCATTTAAAGACGTGAATGATACTGCTTGTTCGACCACGAGTTGGCCAGCCAGAAATTCGGCTTGAAGATCTTCCATTGTCACCTCCATTAACGAGCAAAACATCTCCAACAGACGAAATTGGGTTGCAGCTGTGAGACGAAAATCAAGTGGAGTAAACCGGCTTGTTTCCATATTGAACAACGATGTAATCCATTTTGATGAGACCAGATCACTTGAGCATACCTGAGAAAGAAAAAAATCTACTGTTAAAAATCATAAAGGTGAAAAATTGTTCTATTCATTGTCAGATAAACGTTTCCCTGTACATTCCTATATCATGAAAGCAGTCATCCAGCATTGCGAATAAATACGTTGTAGTGTATTTTACCCGGAAAAGTGTGGTAACAGATAATCTTCACTTTCACAAATTATTAATGATTTACTGAACAATATTCGTCTACTAATTCGACAGATATATTTCTTATTTGTTGAGCGAATATTGATTAAGCAAGCAATCATACAGATTTGATTTCAGACAAATATGAATAATTCAGTTAAGTATTAGTGTTAAAAGCTACAATCGATATCATGCAAATCTAAATGTTGCTGCATAGACAGTTGAGATTCTACGCATCTGTTGTAAGACATTTGCTTTATCCATCGAGATCGATTTTACACTGTAAATTTCAGAATTTTTAGTCGATTCGACATTAGAACTTTAAAAGGGTGGGGGTCTTCTTAAGAACAGTATACTTAAAGATATCATATCGAAAGAAAAAAATATTCAAAATATCTTACCTGATGATATGTGAATTTAAATGATAAGAAACTTGAATAAGGTACAGCAATATTTTCACATGGACATGAAAGTGTACCCGGAAACTTGGCTTGTAGATATTCGAATGTATCCAGTGAAGGGTTTGATACTGTTACTGAGACTATTCTGTTAGTGAAAATATCGAACAGAACGAGAATGATGAGACCTGCATTCAAGAGAATGAGATAGACACGTGTACTAAGCAGTTGATTAAGCAATGTTTGTTCATTTTCAGTGCCATTTTCATCGGGATCAGAAAATAAATTGAGTTTGGTGAACCACTGAAGCACACGCTTGACAAGTTGCATTTAGCTGCTTAAAATTGAAGATAGATAAGATGCTAAATATTTAAAATTATCGGAATTTTTTTTTTACATTTTCATAACATATTTAGATAAAAAAATTGAATTGTCTTTTTACAATATAAGAGAAAAGTTTTACAAAGGATGGACAATCGATTTCGTTACAAAACTATTCTAGCATACAAGAATTATCAAGAAAATCGATTTTAAACAATTGTTGAAATCTACAGGATGTTCGAAAAGTAATTACCCAAAAGTAAATTTGTACCTCTTTACTACTTAATTTAACTTTATCAACTAATTTTATTTTAAATGATCGGGACATATTTCAATTTTTTTTTATACGAACAAGTTTCAACCGCATCCTTCAAATCTATCACTTAATAGCGAAATACAAAAAATATTGCCCTTTTCTATATGTACGAACAATCCAAAAATTAGCTAACCGAAGAAACAATTGAGTATCTCCATTACGGCTCGAGCAATATATTCGTAAAGATATGCCTGCAGAGACAGTTTGTTAAGTGTTATTCCTGATTTAACAAAAAACCTTTACTTGTTCACATATAGGTAACAAATTACATACTTAATCAAGAGTCCTTGCAGGTATGTCTTTACGAATATATTGCTCGAGCCGTAATAGAAACATTCTATTTTTTCTTCTGTTAGTTAACTTTTGGATTGTTTCTACATATAGAAAAAAAGGCAACATTTTTGTAATAACATTGACGACTACTTTTGAAGCTTCCTAGTATAAACAGAAATCTGAAGTATGGATCTATCATTTAAAACAAAGAATAAGAGTGTATAAGGGCCATTTTAAGATCATCATCGATTCTCATTCGTTCATGATTTACTAGATGTAGAATTTCGTGATGTATTGTTTGATAGCAAAATAATTCTATTTCTGAAGGATCCAAACTCATTTTATCTCAAAACATTATATTCACTTTTTGTATCATAATTTGATGACTCATACATGCATGTACGATCCTTAGAAATTTTCCTATATAAAGGCGTATCCAACTAAAAACTACATCATTTGACTGTCTACTCTTCAATGATTCTCTGGTAAAAGTGTTGCTAAACAACGATATAAATATTGTTTCGAACAAGTAAAAAAATCATACATTATATTATCACTTTTATTTATTGTTTTCTTAACATCTCGAGAAAGAACAAAAAAGAAATAGATATTCGAAATCAACACAAGAAATTGAGCCAACTCATAAGTTTCAAAGTTTTCCTTCATATTGTATATTTTTTTCTCAAAAAATTTAACTGCGATTTCCGTCAAGGTTTAATCAAAAAAAATTAATTTAAGAAAAACACCTTTATTCTTATTCGGATATCTTTTATTTTGTCTCCTAAGAACGTTTTAAAGGGTCTTAACTTCCACTGTTCAAATGATTTTCTTATTAAGTTCGATGTTTAACTAAACATGGACGGGAATCCCACTTAAATTTTTCTAGAAAAAAATATACAATATGAAGGAAAACTTTGAAACATATGAGTTGGCTCAATTTCTTGTGTTGATTTCGAATATCTATTTCTTTTTTGTCCTTTCTCAAGATATTAAGAATACAATAAACAGAAGTGATAAGATAATCTATGATTTTCTTACTTCTTTGAAACAATATTTATATCGTTGTTTAGCAACACTTTAACCAGAGAATGATTGAAGAATAAACAGTCAAATAATGTAGTTTTCTGTTGGATATGTTTTTGTATAGGAAAATTTCTATGGATCGCACGGACATGTATGATTCATCAAATTATGATACAAAAGTGAATAAAATGTTTTGAGCTAAAATGAGTTTGGATCCTTCAGAAATAGAATTAGTTTGCTACCAAACGATTAATCCTGAAATTCTACATCTAGTAAATCATGAATGAATAAGAATTGATGATGGTCCTAAAATGGCCGTTACACACTCCCGCTCTTAGTTGATAAAGTCAAGTTAAATAGTAAAGATATATGTATTTACTTTCGAGTAATCAATTTTGGAACACTTTGTATAGAAAGAAAATGAAACTATCAGTTTGTACAAAAGATGATGACAGATGTCTCTATATATTTGTCAAACAAATCTCCAAAAAGATGTTAGACGTAAGCTATTGTGTTTCACATTTTAATATTGGAGCAATTTCATTGAAAAGTTTTCGTGCTCATTTGGAATATTTAGTTTATTAGTTGAAATTCCCGAAATCAGATGGAGTTGATTCTGCAATGTTCACCATCGCGGAATAGGATGACTACTCTCATATTCAAGAATTTCTTTGCTGTAAGACAATATAGCAACTTTTCCACCGACGATTTATTTACAATCTTGTAATACTTCTTATATGATTAGGTGCTTTTCAGTTGCTGAATTCTATACTAGGTATGCGCCAGTGCCACCCATTGAAAAAAAGTAAGATTATGTAAGATTTCATCAGATTTCAATCGGATTTTTCTGCACCAAAATCAAAATTATAATTGATTGAAATCTTTCCAAATCAACAATAATTTGATTTTTAATCAAAAATAATTCTCAAAATCTGGTATAATTTTAATTTTAATCAAAAAATATGTGATTTTAATCGAAATTCTCCTTGATTTAGAAGATTATTTTTTAATCAAAACTACCCCTTCCAAATCAAGGAGAATTTCGATTAAAATCACATATTTTTTGATTAAAATTAAAATTATACCAGATTTTGAGAATTATTTTTGATTAAAAATCAAATTATTGTTGATTTGGAAAGATTTCAATCAATTATAATTTTGATTTTGGTGCAGAAAAATCCGATTGAAATCTGATAAAATCTTACATAATCTTACTTTTTTTCAATGGGCAGATCAGAACACGGAACGGAGTACCAGTGCCACCGGGAGAACCCAGTTCTATAGCATACATTTATTCTGTTGGTTGTAGTCAGGGCCTAAATTCCGAAACTGACGATGTGTTTGTCCACAGGGTAGCGGTTCCATACCATGTCACAGCAGAGAAAACTTTTGAAGTGCCGTCAGATCCCCAAATACTATAATAATATGCATAGTCTTTGGCCCTCAAGTGCTATTACACTATTTGTCGTTTGATTCTCGATCCAGAAAATGACGGTGAGCTTGAGTACTTGTTCGTAAGGTAGTCGTTCGAATCTACAGTCAAGGGACCTAGTAGAAAGGCTCAATCCACGCTACGTGCATAAATATCTCTTCCATACATTCATAAAATTATCGCATGTATAAAAGCATTCCACAAGCTAACGTTTTACCAGGCATTTACTAATGCATCATGAAGAATGATTACATACCAGTAGCCTTACACACTCAAGGTCTACTAAAAAGATATCTACTTCATTCCTCACAAGCTATTATACATAAATACTCATAACTTCTTAAAGCACCATATACATAGCATGGTCAGGAACGTAACCATAACTCATCTTAAACTAGGTGACATTCGGTCAAATTTCCATAAATTCTTGCAAATGCTTTCGGATTGGACTCCAATTCGGCAAGCGCTAGTGTTTAGTGTTAACCTAAGTCAGATTGATCGAAAATGGCGAAAAATCATATTTTACCCTTAGGACTGGCCCATAACTGGTCCCGAAGTTGTCCATAACTGACTCAAATTGGCTCTAGTTGCTTAAAAGTCATATGAACATCTTGGACTTGATCTGAGGCAGAGATGTCCATCGCGGCAGCGGCAGTCTTTTTTAAAGAACATTGGAAAACAGCATGTTTTTGGTAGAAACTTTACTTTTTACATATAGAACAATGTAGAGCTGAATGAATTTGATAGTTTACTAGCAATATCTGTTGTCTGATACAGTTGGAACAGTGAAATTCGAAACGATTTTTTGAAAACCATCGCGGCAGCGGCTAGTTTATGTTAGACCGCGGCGCGGCAGCGGTAGATTTTCAGCTGCGATGGACATCTCTGATCTGAGGTTTTGCGAGAACTACCTTAGATTCTGTGGGATCGCCTTAAATTCATCTGGAATTGACCCAGACTGCGTGATTTCCAGATCAGTTGGTTTCAATTATTACGGCTGCAGGTCAATTCTCTATAATTCTATGGTTGTCCTGACGATCTTATGATACTTCTATCTAATAGCTCTTAGGTACCAAATAGTTCGTTTATATAGTAACTGTGGATAAGCTAGATTAGGGATGCACCGGTGACGGTGATAAACCGTTGCACCGTCCACCGGTGCACCGTATACGCACCGATCCAGATATAGTACGATAATTGTAACAGTCCACAAAGGGTTGGTTCAAAAAGATGAAATTATTAGGCATGCAACTCTGAATTTGATGATAACGACAACAATCATACGAAAGTACAGCAATGACTTGTCTTTTCATATAACTAACATGCGATAATGTAAAAGCGCTTGAAAATTCAAAAACGCTCATACAATCATATTTTGTTAAGGCACCCCCTCAGAAACGAACTCTGTTATTTCCCATCCGATTTTGACCAAAGTTTCAGAGAATGTTAGTCTTGGCTAGGTTAGACTAATCAAAGTATCTTCCCAAATCTCTAAGAAACCAATGAGTTACAGTCAATTTATTGGTCAAAAGTACACTTCACGCGGACAAGGTTTTCCCTATAAAGATATTGGCTAAGCATGTTGGCGTCACATTTAACTTGTAGGGTGCCGTTAGGGCCACATCCTAACGATCTTCGATTTTAAATTTCTCTTTGTTTAATTTTGAAAAATACTTTTTCGAAACATGTTCAAATTCAAAGCGCCAATAAAAATGAAATATCTAAGTTTTTTATTTAAACAAAAGAGAAATTTGAAAATCGGAGATCGTGAGGATCTGGCCCTAGAGGCACTCTACAAATTAAATGTGACGCCGACATGCTTAGCCCATATCCTTATAGAGAAAACCTTGCCCACGTAAACGGTATGGTCGGAAAAATTGATTTTGAGAAAATCGCTAAACAAACTTTTTTAGTGTATTTCAATTTGATCAATGTATTCTGTCGTTGGTCATAACTAGAGAGGTGAAACTTTCAGAACTAAAAGATTTTGATTAGTCCTATATGTCATACAAATTTCAGCTCTATCGATCAAACGAAAGTATGAAAAGGATCATTAACACTGTATTCTCAGTAGCACATCCTCAGAAAATAAGTCGTTAAAAAAAAAGACCAACATACACATTTTGGCAAAACAAATTATGCCAGTTTGTAGTTCATCAGAAGGGTTATCAGAATATGTATCAATCTCAAGACCGATTATTTTCTCAAAAAATTGACTTTTCTGAGGGAGATTCTTAATCAAAAAAATGGTCAACCAGATGGCAGCAAAGTGTCACTTGCTTATGAAATTAATAATTGTAGGAGATTTTATGAGGACTTTTGTAGAGCACCCTTGATAACCTTAGATTGGCCTGGACAACCTTGTGTTCCGTCCTTATCTTCATGTAGAATACCTATGACAACCTCAACTGGGCCCTCACAACCCTATAATGCGCCTTTATCTTCATAGAGAATAAATGCCTCGAAACCTGATTGGCTGAAACTCTTTTATGACTAACTATTCCCGAGATTCCTCGCAACAGAAACGGCCGAGCCAGAGAATGACCGAGCCGGAGAAGCTTGAGGTCGGTGCATGCCTAGGTACTACCATAGTACAGTACTTAAAAACCGAAGAGTACTCCTATAGTATAGCAGTTGATGGTCGAAGAGTACCTGTATAGTATAGCTGTTGAGGACCTAAGAGTACTCTTATAGTATTGTACTTGAAGACCCAAGGATATCTCTATAGTATAGTACTTCGATTTCCGGGAATCCTGACACTGAGAATAACCGAGCTTGGAAAGCTCGGGGTCGGCGCATGCTTAGTTATTATTTAAATTTATATTACTTGTCCTGATTTATAAAAAAATCTTTTTAATTCATTAGTGAAATCAATTGAAATTTGTTCTGTCACCTCAACTCAAAAAGCTAAGCTTGAAAAAATAAATCCATTATGAGTTGCTTCACATTGAAGCAGTAATTAACTAAAAATTGATCGGTGCATCCTAGGCTAGATGATGCGCTGATATTATAGGAAATTATTTTCTATAGACTCGCTAAAAAAGAAACGATTTAATAAACAAATATTAAATGTATGGGTATATGGGACAGAGCTGAGTACCCTCCAGTGGCACTGGAACCCAGTTAACTGGCGCTGATGCATGCCTATTCTTTACCAATTCGCACTTGTTGGATTTGATTTATTTTCTAGATATTTTTGAAAAACATTTCAAAAAAAAATATTCTCTAAGATGACTGATATTATGATATGAGATCCGACTATCTATAGCAGCCTGGTTTACCTCTCTTTATTTGATTTCAGTTCAACAACTTATTATAGAAGTGAGTGAACCGAAAGCTCCATCAGATAATGTGTAATACATGTAATTTCTTTTCTTTTTTAAATAGGATTTATTCCACTAGGAAATCCAGTTCTATCTTTCCAGTGATTATCAATTCAGAAGGCGATGCAGTCAAATGAAGTGGTCGAATAGATAGAAGTTCAACGTGAATAGAAAGGACATAAACTATACTTACTCTTTCTTAAAGATAGCAGTGGATGAATAATGTTGCACTCTTAAAATACTGGAAAGATATAATTGTTAAACAATATTGACTTACAGGATGTTTTTATCGCAATGAATGAGAACAGTAGATAGTTTTAAATGAAATGAGTTTTTTTTTTCTTTTTTTTCCAAATGAGAAACACAATGATATAAGTTTTTTTTGAATAAATTTTGTAAGGTGGTGCGTTTGTGAAACTCATATTTCTATTGGTTGAAAAAAGAATTTCATCTTTAAAAAAAAACATCTTGGATACTGAAAAAAATCATCATATGCACCATTCTTCTGCATGAACAAACACCATCGTGAAAACTAAAGATTCTTTCTTTTTCTATTCTATTCAACAAAAAATTTATTTCATTTTGATTGAATAGATATTTTTCAAGTAACTACATAGTATAACTAAGTAACTTCTATATAATCAAATATTTAATATGAAAAGCTTCTTTATTGAATTTCCGATAGTCTATAGTAGTTAACTAGTTAATTTGAATAGTAACTATTTAATTTCAATTACTTTTTTGCTAGAGAGCTACTTCAATTACATACATCATATTCTCTTTCTTCTCTTTGTGAACATACCATTCATGTGAAAACAAATAGGCACAGTATTTGCTTTTCAATGCTAAAGTGGTCTAATAATAATCAATTAAAGTAAGTAAACTTAGCATCTACAAGTTACTTTTTAACGTATGACGTTACTTTTTTTTCATGTAAAAAATTACTTCTATATTTTAACGATAAAGAAATAAGAATTAATATAGAAATAAATGAATATAAAACTGCTCCGAAGAATATAATAGATTTTTTAAAAAAAATCTAATTTATACAACTTTCCGATAAGAAGCTCTCATTGTCATCACAAACAATAGAAAAGTGAAAAATACAATCTGTATAGCGTGACTGATCCTAATTACATCACCATTTTTCAACATTTTTTTGTAGAAATTCAATGTCTCGGCTTCTCTACATCCATTTGAGCTGATTTTTTGACTGTGCAATAGAGTAAATACTTCTCTATTCATTCGCATGCTTTTTGTCGAAAAATAATAAGATTTGAATGAGCAGTAACTGTGAGAAGAAAACCTACTCCAAAATTTGTCTCATTCAATCCTCTGCCTAATTGCATCATTGCAGCAAAAATGCACGAAACTACTGGTAATAATATTTTTTCGGTCGTAAAACTGTAACTTTTTAAATTAAAACTTATATCATTATATTCGCTGCATTGAGTTCTATCGATTGATATGTTTTTCATTTTGATTAGTCTATATCTTCATATCTTTTTTTCTTGTTTCAATCGAGTTATAGGTGTAATGCAATTAAGGCGCTTGACTTAATTCCATCATACCAGCTATTTCTATGCCCTAACTCCATCATACAATGGAAAATACATGAAAAATTACTCGTGATCAGAAAAAAAGATGTTGACGCTACCAGAAGTATGGGATTTCACTGAATCATCAATAGAAAAATGTAGCTAAAGTAAAGGCCTATTAATTTGTATAAAAGACAACAAGTTTTCATTTTGCTATTTTGTTTATTTTCTCTATATCAGAGAATGAATGTTTGTTACTAGTTTATGAGAGAAGCGAGAGTTTAGAAATTAAAGTTTTGGATATATAGTGATGTTCTTTTTATTTGAATTTAATAATGACAAACAAGAATATCCTATGTAACGAATAACATAAATAGAATAAATTTTCATTTTTTATTATGAAAAGCAGCATATCGAGATTAGTACTCTGTTTAAGCGAGAGAAAGATAAAATATACTTTTTTCTTGATATAACTATTTATTTTATTTATATATATATATAGAATTTTCTATCTTTTCTGTTGTTTACTAGCTGTTATGTCGTTCATTATCAGTGTAATGAAAGAATAGTATTAATAATAATAATAACAAGACACCAATAATACAGTAATTGATAATAATAATATAATGAAATAAAATCATAATAATAAAACACTGATAACATAATTCTATATTAATATAATGAAAACCAATATAACATAACCATCAATTAATTAACATTTATGAATAACTATAATATATGAGTAAACCAATACATTGTAATTATTTTAAATAATGCAAATAAGTAACCATAAAACCATAAAATTATTTTCATGTAGTAGTTTTATATGATCAAAATTGTACATTGATAATAATAATTGTGATACACAAGTGACACTTTAGAGTGGAATTTTGTAATAACGAAGTATATTATGTCTCATGTTTATTTGTCGACGTTGGAAATATTTGATTTTTGGGCATAGGTAGTGTGGAATAATAGATGATTGCTGAAGATATATCTTTGTTGGAAATGATTGCACTTTTATATGAAGAAATGTTTTGTGTATTGAATTGTGGTGTAATATTCAATGAATTTTTGTGTTTGAAGGGATGAGTTGATGAAGAAAGCGGGTTGTGATAAGAATTAATAGATAGTTTTTAACTGTCCAGTGTGAAGTAGATTATAAAGGGTTGAGTCATAGATTTTAGATTCTATGAAAAGGAAAACTTTATTTAGATCCGTTCAGGAACTCTAAGAAATATTGTATCACAACAAACTTTAGGCTTCAATTGATTTGACAATGATTGTTGTTGTCGGATGGTTCGTCACCGGATGGTTTATTATCGGCGCATCTGAAATTGTGTACGGTTTTGTTAATTTTCGAAAAAGTCAAAAGTATATACCTATGTCCATATGAATGTCTGATGTTCGAGCACCTTCGCGTCTTACGTCATTGTCAGTTTTTGGAATACCATCTGGATAGATGTATAGAGGTGTTGATCGATCGATACCGTTAAGTTTTGGTTCCCTCTATCGTATTAATATTAGCAAAGTTAACTTTAACAGCATTATCATTGACATGAAAATCTGATCTTATTCATTATTTGAATGATGGTGATTCAAATCCAATACCAATGCACCTATAGTTAATTACTCAAGATCTTAAGTATTAATTTTTGTATAAAATGAACATCAAAAGAAAAACTACATAAAACTACACAACTTCTTCAAAATTAATGAAAGAACTTTGTGCTAGTAAATATGAACAAGAGATAACGGAACAAGAATTTCATTTAATTCAGCAGCAAATTACTTCTTATAATTCATCATGTTAATCATTTGACTATTCATCATTATCTAAAGTAACATTAATTGATTCTATTCAAAATATGAATATTCGAAAACAATTCTTAGAACAATATAAAGAAATTGTTGAGCAAGCTAAAAATACTATAATATCTATCTATATGAAGACAGTTGAAGAACAAAGATATAAATATCGAAAAAAGTTTAATGTTAATATGAAGAAAATGTGATCTGATCGACGTTTATCTGTTGATAACGAAAAGATACCTTTAATTATGATTAATCTTATTGAACAACGTTATAAAAAAATCAGAGAAGGTATTATCTGCATCTACAAATTCAAAGCAGCTCGATCTATTCGATTTCATTTGAATTCATAATTTTTTGAATAAAAGACTTTATATATGATTTGTTTTCTTATTTGTTTCATAGAACTATTCATTTTGTTATTTTTCTTCTTTTTCTTTTAAATAAAAAATATAAGTTTATTATTATACAAGGATTTATATTGTCATAATGGATCTCAACGATACCATTGAACAGTTCGATTATCAATTTTTCAATCAAAGACATAGAAAAAAATGTTATGGTAATCGACCAGATGAACGTTTTCGAAGTAGATTTCATGCATGAAATATGAAAACAGCAACAATAGCAAAATTACTTGAAATAAATGTGGAAACCTCAGATTTAAATCCGAGAGTTATGTGTACTTCAAAAGGTGAATAAGACAGATGAGTTATGCAAGAATGTGTCGACTAGAGCCTGTCGGATGTGGATCTGAAAATTTTAAGTTGATCAAGTCTAGGCAAGTTCTGACTCTGTAAATAATTATTGATTAGAAAAAATATTCACTATACACAATAATTCTTGCTTTGATTTTCTTTAGTTTTTGTTTATTTTCTTCAGAAAACGGTGAATTTATTTATGAATAAACTAGGATTTTGTGTTTATTACAACGGTACTCATTATGATGCTCTTTTACCTTTTCAACATAACCCTCAACAACTTCCACCACGCTTTGATTTAATTAGCATGAATGTATACTCTATATATATAATGTCGAATGTCACGTCTGGTCCCTCTCTCATTGGTCAATTTTTTCGACCAATCAGATTTCAGCAAAGGATCTCTCTGTTAGTATTCGAATGAAGCATGGGCATGTTCGGACCATTTAGGAGTTATCAAGAGGTGTCTTTAATATGGCCTGAACAACTCTATGTTTCATATGGATGATAGTCGAAGTCTAATATTGGCCCATGATATATACAAGGCAAAGTAAGCCCACCTCCTCGTGGTGTTTACCGGGTAATGCCAATGGGTCTATGCGCATGTCTCCTAAATTACACAACACGGGATAATCATATTTCGTCCACAATCGAAAAAACTGCCCAATTTGCCCGGAGTATAGCTATCGGGTGGTCCAGAATAAATGGGTAGTTTAACATTTTGAAATTTTTTCTATATAGTCTGAACCATTTTTAATACTTTTATTACCAAAAGATGCGTCATGAAAATCTCTACTAAATTATATAATGATATCTAATATCAGCTGTAAATATGAAAAAATTAACAAACAACATTATGGGGCTCTAATATATCTAACTTTCTAGAGTTTTATTCTCAACAAATTCAGATTGTTTTATTTTATTCGTTCACTTTTTAGGATATTAATAACGAATAACTAGCGCTTTCATAGCGCACGAAACGCTCCATATTTTATGATATAGTCAAACATATATTCATATTGACATGTGTGTAGCATAGAGTAATTCTTTCTTTTTTAAATTTTGCAAAAATACGGCTTGGATCAACAGCAATTGAAAAGTATTTAGAAAAAAGCGCATACGTTGATTAAAAATTTATGTTTTTCCATTATTCTAACTCTATTTTACAGAATAAAGAGCATCGTATTGTATCCAAGTGTCTAAACTTAAATATATTCTTTGTTTTCAATGAAATGAGCAAGATAATCTTAATTTTGATCGTTTTTCACTTAGTTTTAAGAGATTATATGGTTTTCGATTCATTGTACTCAGTTGAAAAGGGTTTGGATATATATCACAAGAAAGAGCACATTTAATTGTACAAGAAACCTTCCTCAACGATTTGATTTATTGTACAATCGTATAAAACAATCTGAATTTGTTGAGAATAAAACTCTAGAAAGTTAGATATATTAGAGCAAGGGGGAAAAAGCGGATCCTGGATCCTTGGATCCTCATGGATCCTTGGATCCTGGTGGATCCTCATGGATCCTTGGATCCTGATGGATCCTCATGGATCCTTGGATCCTGCTGGATCCTACGATAAAATGAATATATTTTAATAACATTAAGTAGTATCATTGAAACATATCAATATTTTTGTAAGGCTCGAGTGGATCCAACGATAGAGGTTCAGCGTTTTCTCCCTTGACGTAGTATCATTAAAATATATTAATTTTATCGTAGGATCCAGCAGGATCCAAGGATCCATGAGGATCCATGAGGATCCACGAGGATCCAAGGATCCATCAGGATCCATGAGGATCCAAGGATCCAAGGATCCGCTTTTTCCCCCTTGTATTAGAGCCCCATAATGTTGTTTGTTAACTTTTTCATACTTACAGCTGAGATCAAATGTCATTATATAATCTTGTAGAAACTTTTATGGCGCATCTTTTGGTAATAAAAGTATTAAAAATGATTCAGACTATATAGAGAAAATTTCAAAATACTAAACTACCCATTTATTCTGGACCACCCGATATGTATTCCTAAATCCTAAATTAACATGACTATGCCTATCTATGAGTTATTTTCGAATTGATGTTGTGTAGTAAGTGGTGGATTTATATTCAAATTCGAACTAGGCAACTCATGCTTCTTAGTTTTTTCTATATGATCCTATCTTCGGTCAAGGGAATGTTTGCATTCCTGAGGAAGAGTACATATTGTTTTTTATAATGAACTCACGTGTCAAACAAGTTTGTATCTCCGATAAGGAGCATTCATTTATCTTCACATTCTAGAATCTTAAACAGTATTGACTACTTTACTAGTGATATAAACTTGCACCGAATTGGAAGATTGTACTAAAGATATCATATATATTACTATAGTAGTACAGCCAAACTAGTAACATTAATAATTATATATCTCTGCTTGAATGGTCTCGGAAACCGAACCTTTTCAGAGCGTTTAATAGCTCAATGAAGTCTATCACTTGGGTATATACTCGATTCAAAAGTGAGGAGACAGTTGGGGTGCTCCCTTGTAAACGTAATTCTGCTTGAACAACCCCTAATTAGTCTTAAACATACTTGATTTTAGTTAATAATAGAAACGAACGACTAGCCGCTTCTCTGTGCATCCGTACTTCTTCATTCTTTGTAGCTTTCTCTATACAATCTATCTTATTTATCCTTGCAGTTCTCCAATTTTCCTGTACGATCGATGTAGATATCCTAGTTACACAATTTCATTTACATAACCCATTATTAGATTTGTGAGTACTTAAATATCTACGCTGAAACTAATGTAATTGATGAAGAGCTCAGCATCAAAATTCCATCATTAGTTGAAATTTAGGCATGGAAAAGTGTAATTGGAAGAGAGTATGAGCTCACAAACTTCTGATTCATTGTATTTTCAGCCTGATAAAATCTCATTTGTCCTAAACCTAGCATTGAAAATTTATGATTGAGTGAATTTTTTAACTCCAACTCTTTTATTGGTTGAAAACGGAACACCAAAATTTCCTAACGAGATTGACCTCTGACTTGAAAAACTATAATTGGGGAAGAAAGCGAGCTCGAAAACATTTGATTCTATGAAATCTGGAGCCAAAAACATGTGCTTGGTTCAAATTACGACATCGAAAAATTTAAATTGGGTCATCTTCCAGATTGCGAAAAACGGTTTTGTAATCTTGCGCTTATTTAACCTGCGCATTATGACCTGGCGCAAGCAAATGTACACACGAAATCCTATTCTCATTTTTCATACAACCTCAATTTGGTCGAAACGTTAAGCGTTGAGTTGACCTTGAAGTGTGATTCTTTGATCGATTTTCCTAAGAACATGTTGTTTTGATCTTTGATCCCGATGGCAAGCAAACAAGCAAACAATTTTTTTTTTCATATGACTCTCCCTTCAGTCGCGGGAAAAATCTTATCATTTGATTCAGTTATTATTTCATGGTTGTTTACATACTGTAATCAATACTTCTTTTCTTCTTAACAATTTCTTCCTCCGAATTTCCCACAGCAATCGAAAAAAAGAGATAACAGTTACTATAAAATCATCGTACGATAATATTTTTTTATTCATCACTCTTAACTATAGACAGAACGATGCAATGGTTCGCGTTTTTCTTTTTCTATGCGCTTCTACTTACTGTTGTTCGATTAAACCCAATCAATGAAGAAATTCAATCGGAGGCTTTTAAAAGCAGGCTTTGGTAATTTTTCTTTTTATCATTTCTGTTTTTCGATAATGAAAGTAGTCTTGTTTATTGATGTGATTTTTAAAAACTCACCAGATGTTTTTTCAATATAGTAAGATAAATTCTAATGTAGGTAAGTATAAAGCATATAATAGATCGTCAATTTAAGGGGACATTAAATATTAAATCGTTACAAATGCACCCTGAGAATAATTTCTGATTTAAAATTGATGCAAATTAAAAGTTTTTCGTTGTCTATAAGAGTAAATGCTCAGCGAACCAATGCAACATCATAATATATGCCTTTCTATATAATGGAAGAGTATCTACGATTATTTTATTGTTAGTAAAATTATGTTCTATCAAAGGAGGAATATAAATCAAATAGTTATATCTGAAATTTTCTTTGTTGTTCTAAAAGAGTTTATCTTTAAGGCCAACGAATCGCACACTTATGTGGAGGTTGGACACCGATTATTCCTTATACGATTCAATGAAACTTCATCAAGACATTCAGCAAGCATTCAATGATTGGGCCCATTATTCTGCATTAACTTTTCGGGAAGTGACTGATGGCGAAAAAGCTGATTTCAATTTGGCTTTTGTATCCGGTGATCATTCAGACGGAGCTCTATTTGACGGACCTGAGGGCCAAGTATCTCGTAGTTTTCCTCCCGGAAATCGCTATGCTGGACATATTCATTTTGATTCAAGTGAAACATGGGCTCACACGTAAGTAAATATTTTGATATTTTTCATCGATCTGTTGCTTGAATACAAAGGTATGACGGCATTGGTTACAACTTGCGTTTAGTCGCTGCACATGAAATTGGATATAGTCTTGGTCTTCCACATTCAAATGATCGTGATTCAATCATGTCTCCATTCTATCGAGTGATCCTGCCAAATGAAATGTTACCGAAACAAGTTTGTATAATAATTCTTTTTCTTTTATTCTCTCCTTCAAATCTGTAGCAGAGTCCGATAATAATACGAAAAACTGTAACTTCATAAACTCAGGCTACTCAACCCGTTTCTTCGGAAACTTTAATAACAAAAAAATACCGTAATTTTCTGACGTCAGAAAAGCTTCTCAAAGGTCTATCTTCATGTATTTTCATTTAACACTTTAATTCCCGGCTTTTTCGCAAAAATTCGAATTTTTATAAGGAATTTTAAAGTATGGTTTTTATTTAGTTTTTAACACAAGTTACAGATCTCTGTCAAAGAAACATTAATAGTTCCCTTTTTAAGGATAGCTTTCAAAACCCTTCTCACTACACACATCGCCGGAGATCGATCTATAGGCTAAATCATTTGGTTCATTTGTAAACACACTTACACATACGTGAGTTTAGGGAACTCTATCAAAGGTGATAACAAATGTAGCTCCTATATATTCGAAGCACGATGTTACGGTGTCACTGCGAGATCTAATAACTAACATGCTTTTCAATAAGTCAAAGAACATGTTAATAGCATCTTTGTTCCATAACTCCGCTCAAAGGTATTTTTACGTCGCTGAGGTTCTTAGCCAAATGCCAGGATGTATACATACATCGTCGAGACTCAAAGGGTTGATATTTCACAACAGTTAGACCAACCAGTCATCGATAGATTGATAATCGGCACGTTAGCAAGAGATGATGAATATTGTGCAAAACTGATATTCTTCGATAATATTTTGATACATAGATCAACTGTAATCTAGTTGAGTTGAAATGAAATCTGGATACATTTGTAAAACATCGACAAGTGGAAGTGCTTCTAAATTTTGATGGAAAGAATGCGTGAAGTAAAATTGTTAAATACTCGATGAACTTTCTTATGAAAGAAAGAAATCAAACTACTGTATAATGGAAATAAGATATAGTAGATCGTAGTTTTGGTATGATGCACAAAGAAAGTAAAATCGATCGAACTCCTCATGACTGCTTTCAATCGTTTCACAAAGCGCTAATAGACCTTAAAATAATACTCGATTTTCATAGTCAATGAAAAATCTGTACATACTAAAAGTTAATTATTTGCGACAAACCGAATAAAAAAGCGTTTCGTGGAAATCATAAAAAAAGGAACGTGTATGCTTTTTCATCATTGAATGGTATGTTCCTTTTCCTTGTCAAATGTATACCGTCAAGGGAGAAAAGCTGAATTGTTGAATACTGAATTCCTATGCATTCGCTAGAGTCTCATGAGATCCTCTAGATCCTGAATACGAATATTTCCTTGACTGTAGTTAGGATCTTAATTCCGGAATTGATTGTATGTTTATACGCTTATTTGTTTCTTTGCAGGATCCTACTTTCAATGTATATCAGAGCAAAACAAATTCTTTAGGATACCCTAAATCTTCAACCGTTATACACTCTAAAGAAATAGGTGTTTTGCGAAACCAAAAAAGGTTCTTCTCCCAGATATAGCCGAAGAATCTTTAAAGGTTCGGTAAAGGAGGTTCAACAGGAAAGAGGTTTTGTAGAAAACCTGATTTGCGAATAAGAGACCAGGGGTTCTGTAATAAATCATTTCGTATCATTCAAAGATACGGTTTTATACAAATGATCGTGTTGAATTTGTTGATGTTAACTGAGATGCACTTCCAGAAGATTACTTTGCTCGGCTTCCTTACTGATAGTTAGGAACACTTGATGTGCACTGTAAATAAAAAAGGATCTTTACCGAACCAAAAATAGATCGGGGCGCGGGTAAACGATCGAAACCTTTCCTGGTTTCGTACACAAGGTTCAGTACGGAACCTTTTTTGTCATTCATTAGAAAGGAGTTTGGTACGAAACCAGAAAATGATTGGGCCGTGTACTCGCGCTCCGATCTATTTTTGGTTCGGTAAAGAACCTTTTTTTCACAGTGATCTCCATGTTGCATCTGTAAGTTGATCTCACTTTGCTTTTCATACCTAAATGAGATCAACTTACGGATGTGACGGGGAAATTAAACTGTTTAAATAGATCTAGAGATTCCTTCAACAGTTAAAAATAACATTTAATTGTGAAGTAATTTTTTGAATTAGTCTCCAACAAAGAGCAAATGAATTATTTATATATAATGGAATAAACTTACTCATATAGCTCATATGGATGTTGACCTAAAACGAGAAAACAAATATAATGATTTTGATACAAAGATCGATTTGAAATAAAACACAAGTTATTCTGGATTAGATGATAAATATACCCAGAAATTCCATGTAGAGGCCAATCTATCAGAGAAAAGAAAGTCAGTTATTGAAATTATATAAAATTAATTAATTAATTAATTAAGATACTAGGTAATCAATAATGTTCTTACTTGATGATGCGCAGAATGTCTTCCACAATATGACAAGATATTTACACAAGCACTTAATCTTAAAACATCTACTATATAACGATAATTTTTCATGGACTCACTCGTATATATATATATATATATATAGCTTGCACTGCCGAAACAAAACGGTAAATGATTAGTGGACAAAAAGGTTCCGCAACTTTTCAACAGATTCTGAAGGGTACCAAAGGTAACTTTTTGAGGGCCATCTCAACGTGCTATTAGTAACATTTTAACGGCTATCTTGGACTACTAATAGTAATTTTTTGACGGCTATCTCAGGAGTAATACATGCAATTTCTTGAGATCTATCAGACAGTACGTCTCGTAACTACTTAAGACTGTTTCGTTGCGGAATCGATGATTTTTGTAATCTATGTTTGAGTTCTATCTCAACCTCACTATGATTCATCAAAACATACTTCATACACGGTTTCTTTGAGTTAGTAGACTCTAAAAAAACTGATGTTTTGCCGAATTTCGAAGATTTGGTACTGTTTTATAAGATGATTTTAAGTTGTGTGGCATGAAAATTGTTTCGTAATTCTGATACAGAACCTTCCTAAGTACTAAAAATTGAAGAGAGTTTTGAAGTTTTACTACGAAACTGTTTAGAAGTTCCATGCACCGTGTAATGAAATTTTGGTAATTTTGTATCTTTTGCACAAAATTGTTGACAGTTTCGTAAAACAATGAAAAGCACCATATATCTTACACGAATCAATCGAAAGCTTTGTAAAATATTATAATATTCAACATAAATTAAGGGAAATTGTTCATACTTTCGTAAATGATATAATGGTTCGGTACGTCTTTTACGAAGTCACGAGCTACTCCGTAAGTTTTGCAAAGGTTCCGCCCATATTTTACAAAACTTTTAATAGTTTCAAAAGCCATTTAATAGTCTGGTATATTTTATACGAAGTCATTAACAGCTGTGCCAATTATCTGAAGGTTCAGTATACATGTTACGAAACCGGCAGCAGTTTCGTAGGGCATCTAAAGGTTGCGTATAAATTCTAGAAAATCATTCATAATTTTGTAAGTGTTCTACTAGTTCCGCACATATTGTACGAAACTAGCCATGGTTTCATAAATGATAAACCAAACTATTACATCATTGACGAAGCTATGGACAGTTTCGTACGACGTATCCAGAACTATTAGGGCACTTACGAAACTATGACTGCTTTCGTAGAATAAATGCGAAACGTTTAAATACTATCCGAAACCGTCAATAGCTGTACACAAAGGATACGAAACTACCGAAAGTTCAGTACATGGTTCATGCGACTTCTAGAGGGTTTCGCAAACAAAATTCGGAACCTTCTATAATTTTCAGTACTTAAAAAGGTTCTTTATAATAATTTGCGAAACGATTTGTATGCCACAGAACTTAAAGTCGTTTCGTAAAACGGTGCCAAACCAGTAAAGTTCGGCAGACCTCCAATTATTTTTACAGTGAGCTGTTGAGGACCTATAGCATTCTGTTTTAGTCTTCAACCCTTTACCCTCGGATGTCCACAGGCGTGGGCATTAGTAGATCGATTGCAGAAACTAAATAATACATAGAATTTCAAAACTTCAAGAACACTTTTAGATGTAAACTCCATCAGCTATCGATTGCTAAAAATGGCATTTCGTTTCATTACTCCGTCTTCGAAATATTGAGCTCACAAAGTCGATTATTTTAAAAAAATTGAATTTTTTTAAACATAATATTCGCTACCCACCGGCAATGAAGATCTTTGGGGCTTGTTGTGTGATATATATACTGACCAAAAGACCTACTAGAGAATTATATATGTTTTGAAAGCTTCGCTCCAGCTTGGCAGTGTACAAAAAGAGGACACTAAATTGACCATGTGATCACTATTGGGCAGACAGAACGTAGTTAAAAGCAATGTGTATACGTGTTTTGTAGATCTTATTACATGAAAAGTTGAAATAAAACTTATCATTGATTGAATGTCTTCAAGGGTTATATTATGGATGAAAGAAAGACGGATGTTTATTTAAAAACATATGTAAAATATACACATCTTTCTTTAAAATAGATTTTCTGCCTTTAGCATTTCCATTTCAATGTTATTTCAATACAACGAGATAGATACTGGTTTTGCGTAATCAATGCTGTCATCAAAGGAAAGAATATCAGGGCTTGTCAAGTAGCTTAACCCCTCTTCTTTATTCTATGATCACCAAAGTGACCGAGCCACCCTATATAAGGAGCAGGGTATCCACTGGATATATCTATACCATTGACATATTGGAGAGACTAATACGCCATTTACATGGTTGTTTTATCACTGACTTTTCTGAAACCGCTGTCGGGGATAAAGGGTTAACCTGTGACCTGCCATAGACAGGCATTGCATAACACAGGACATGGCTTATATGCAAGGGCTGTGAAGCTAGCACGATGAAAGCTCAAGCACTACGCTTTCTGTAGTTCCATAGAGTTTTCAGTATTTCTACTATAATAGGAAGATACAGACCCAAGTATCTCTCCTGAAATAGACGAATGAGTAACCAAGAAAAAACCCGAAGATTGGTGTGAGAATCTTATTAGCATTTCACTCCGTAGTTCTATGAGTCCATTGATATCTGAAACCCATTTCTTAACTTGAACTGGAGTACTCCCACTTTGGATCATTTAGATACGCATTGCACCCGCCGGATCTTCGACGTATTCCATGTATTCTCCATACCCCAATTGTGTTCTGTAGATCGTGCGGTTCCTCTGGATTCTCACCGCATCCGGCATAGACTGAATCCACTTTTTCTGCGTGTATTCTTCTATCGATTGTTGTCTCCATACCAAAGAACGAAAGGTTTTTAGCTTTTACAAGAAGATGAAATTGTGTAAGGGATGCAGAACCCTCACTAAAATATGTTTCAACTGACCTTACTCTTTTCCCATCCATTTTTACTGTCTTGTTCTTTCGAGATTTTCTTATAATGTGGAAGAGATAGGTGTTTGATAAAAAATCATAAAACATTCTGGCTTTACTAAAAAGGGGAGTGCTAATGATTCTTTTTACAATTGTTTCCTAGGATCAAGATAGTATTCAAGCATTGTATGGCAAAAAGAAGAATCCAACGATAACTGCGCGTTCAAGAAGACATGTTACATCAGTAACGACCAAAAAAAGAAAGCCAACGAAAACACCAAAAACAACAACAAAAGTTCCGAAAACAATAACCAGAAAAAGTGAGATGCTAATGACTATCAAAAAAGTAGCTTTTGATGAAGGCATTCATTCTATTTTTAACTTCAAACACCAGGATCTGTTTTCGGATAGGTCAAGGACTCAACCAACCAATAACTTATACCTGAAACCATAGAAAAGAAAAGAGACTTGTAGGTACAGTCGAGTCCACTTATAAGAGCTCCGGACAAAGGAGTGGTTTGCTTATAAGAGCTTCGTTTTGGCGCTTTTTTGCGATTTTAGTCCGCGTAAACGAGCCTGTTTATCTATATGATTATAAATATGCACTTATGTTCTTCTTCTTTTCTTTTCTTGGTAGTCATCCGCCAAGAACTTTTCCTTCTTCCTTTGTCCTATATATTGTTCCTCACGTTTCGTTAAACCTTTATTTTTCAAAGAATGACATCTATCAGCGGTAAACGTTGCACACTATCGATTGAGCAAAAATTGGAAATCTTGGAAGCACTGAAATCGAAAAAGCTACACGATGTGGCTAAAGATTTCAACATCGGCGATTCTACGGTGAAGAAGATAAAGCAAAACGAAGAAGAATTTCGAAAAATAGCGTTGAGCAATGGCAACTTAAATCGAAAACGAAAGCGCGACAGCCGTAATGAAGAAATCGGCGAAACACTTATTGCTTGGCTCCATCAAATGAAAGCTCAAAATGCTACGATCAATGGATCGTTAAAGTTGGAAAAAGCCAAACAACTTGTGAATACGCTCGAGCATCAAGATTTTGAGTCATCGCATGGTTGGTTAGAACGATTCAATTCGCGTAACAACATCAAATTTATCAAGGTTCAAGGTGAACGAGCCGCCGGTGATCAAGCTGGCGCGGAAAATTGGATTAATAAAATATTACCCGCAGTGATCGAAAGCTATGATCTGAACGATATTTTCAATGCGAATGAAACCGGATTGTTATATAAAGCTGCATCATCAGGCACTCTGGCCGTCGTCGACAGTCATCCTACTGGTGGCAAAACACCGAAAGGTCGAGTGGCCGCCCTTTTTTTGTGCAATTCTACGGAAACCAAAAAGAAGGCATGCGCAATTGAAAAATTCAAATACCCTGTTGTTTCATCGTACTGAAAGTAAAATCAGGGATTTCTTTTATTAAATTTAGATATGTCTATGTACTACTTAATAAATGTTGACAAGAATCAATTTTTGCACTGCTTTAAATATAGTTTGGATTAAAAAAGCGATCTGGATATAAGACCCTCTTTTAGAGATCCCGGCTGTGCTCTTATAAGCGAACTCGACTCTAAGAGATAATAACAGACTTCGTACAGAGGACAAAAGATGAAAGGATGTGTACGAATGATGGGCATCAACCTTTAGCGCGAAGAATAAGGAGGTAGTGTAACGAAGCCAATAGATAATGACGAAAGCGAATGTCCCTTTTCACTCTATAGAGATAAGTAGTCTTACTATCAACATATTATAGTTACCGCTAACTATTCAGTTCTGTCTTCCCATTATACAGTTCGGTCTGGCTTTTCCAGCGAATTGAAAAATTGCGTCTTATGTTTCATGTTCGAAACATTTTAGCGTACAAAGTGATATACAGTATTCTGGAACTCACTATAAAAAAGTTGTTAGTGTGATTACTTCAAGATTCAAATGTGAAACCCAAACAATTCGAGCCAGTTAAACAAAAGGTTCGAAAATTAAGAAAGTCGTCTATTTGCGGATAAGCTAAGACCAACTTTATTTCTAGTAGGAGCTGCTTTTGTGTCCGTTCAGTTTAGTTTCTATCCACCAGATCACAGCGTCTAAGCGGATCACTGAGGAAGATGCCTTATGTCCCTACAAATTTTGTTCTATTCAAATCTTTTTCACACAAACATATTCTGAAGAGAAATGCAGAACGCGCGAAAATCATCAATCAGAAGAGAATAAGAAAGAAAAGCTGAGCAAGATGAAAACAATATTAGTCATTAAATACCGATGCATGAATCGTGAATATCTCGCACTAAAATCCAGTTTTCCAGATCTCTTTCACAATGTGTGACGAAAAATGGCTGGTTGCTATGATGTCTATTATGACCTGTGAGATGATCCAACTTTCTCGCTCTATATACTTCCACACTCATTTCAGTTGCTGTTTCACAAAAGTCCATGTCAGTTTCAAACTGACTCGTCAATCTCTCTTACAATCAGACTCCCGTAGCTAAACGATGTTACTTCAATGTAGTTTCCACTTGATTAGCATAATAACCGAAACGATCGCAAAAAAACAACTTCAGAAGCACATTTTATTCCCTTAGAAGAGCCGCTAATATTCTTCAACTGCTCGTTTAAATCCCTTCTAATAGTTTTATTCTTCTTTCCACTTATTAGTGGAATATTTTTCTCACAAGCCCAAGTCTTCCCGAATTCTCCTTCGCCTTAACAATATCTATCACTTTCATAGGAGATAAAATCGCTTGCACTTGGCCAGAAGGCGAAAAGTACACGGGACCACTCAAAGACTGCAAGAGGCACGGAAATGCCACCTACTACTATGCTAACGGCGACAAATATGAGGGTCAATTCAAAGACGATAAGATGCATGGGAAAGGCGTCCTTTACGCTGCTAACGGCAGCAAATACATCGGTGAATGGGTTGATGACAAAATAACAGGTGAAGGTGTTTACACGTCGAATAATGGTAACAAATACGAGGGTCAATTCAAAGATAGTAAGAAGCATGGCGAAGGCACCTACTACTTTGTTAGTGGCAGCAAATATGTCGGTGAATGGGTTGACGACAAAATAACAGGTGAAGGTGTTTACACGTGGAATAATGGTAACAAATACGAGGGTCAATTCAAAGACGATAAGATGCATGGGAAAGGCGCCCTTCACGCTGCTAACGGCAACAAATACATCGGTGATTGGATTAATGGCAGTGCTACAGGTCAAGGTGTTTACACGTGGAATAATGGGAACAAATACGAGGGCCAGTTCAAAGATGGTAAGAAGCATGGCAAAGGCACCTACAACTTTGCTACTGGCAACAAATACATCGGTGATTGGATTAATGACAGTGCTACAGGTCAAGGTGTTTACACGTGGAATAATGGTAACAAATACGAGATGGCTTATTCAGAAATCTCCTATAATCACTATCATACTTTTATTGTTTCACAAAGATTTTGCTGATGTAGTAAGCAAATAGGTGTTGGGTCAATTCAAAGATAGTAAGAAGCATGGCAAAGGCACCTACCACTTTGCTAGTGGCAACAAATACGTCGGTGATTGGGTTAATGGCAGTGCTACAGGTCAAGGTGTTTACACGTGGAATAATGGTAACAAATACGAGGG